>JASKDV010180920.1:0-12524 GCA_032466395.1 Aegires albopunctatus
GAGAGAGAGAGAGAGAGAGAGAGAGAGAGAGAGAGAGAGAGAGAGAGAGAGAGAGAGAGAGAGAGAGAGATTATGATATGCACATAATTTTTTTACAAGCAAAGCTGTAACTGGCCGGCTAGTACTATAAATAGAGTTATTTTAAAAATGTTTTGAAGTGCTTGTGGGCTTCATTATTGTCTTTGTTCAGAATTTTTTCCAATTAGTATGTAATAAAACATTTCATTCATAAGAAGTAACCTATAACAACTGATAAATTGCGAGAAAAATTTGTCATTCTTTAAACTGTACCTGAGAGGTCTTTTTGGATTTAACATAGGTGGTGATACAAGAGGCTGGGGCACGTTGAACACACCGTTCATGAACTGTGTATTTACAAACTGAAAATAACAAAATGATATCCATACATTTCCATGACGTGTTGCTAATTCACATATCTTGTATTGAAACTGGCCAAGAGCCCAACTTGAACTTTTGGGGTGCAGATAGTTCAGTAGGTAAGGTGCTCATCTACCAAGTCAAAATGGTCCCTGGTTCAAACTCATGCAGGTTTGAAATTGACATCCAATATTTCAGATTTAATTCTGCCCCCTATTCTTAAGTTGCTAGGATAAAATGAGTGCTAAGTACTATTGGAGACAGACTTTAATCATCTAGGAGGTCCAATATGCATATATGCATGTAAAAGAAACCTTGGCTGTTTATATGTCAGTCTTGGAAAACCCTGAGATCACCAAATTAGTAGAAAAGGGTAAAATTCAATGCAGCAGCAGCAGTAACAACAACAACAACTCAAACATTGAACTTATAATTTTCCAAATTTTTATGCAAATTCATCCTTTCTTTTCCTTTTTAATCAGGATAAATACGCAAGTCATAAAAAAAAAGCTCTGGATTTGCAAAAGGAATGCATAGCAATGCGATGTCCAAAGAACCCAAAGATAGCTGGTTTATATTTTGCATTCAATTATGCTTTCAGTTTCATTCAAGACATTAAAAGGTGTAAAGAAATAGACAAAAATGTGTGGTCATCATTAAAAAAATCACTACTTAAAATTTAACAGGAACGACTTTGAATGATTAAGATGGTTAACAAAGTCAAATAAAAATTAATTTATTTTGACCAGAGGTACTTTGCATGACATAAAGGAAAAAAACTTGGTCGATTGTTGGAGTTTATCAGTTTCTTTAAAGAAAACCATTTGTTCCTCATCTTGCCATCAATGGCAACTTTGCAAAATAATTCTTAAATCAGAGCTAATCCCCATTTAAACTTTACCAGATCAGACCAGGAGTTACAAGGATAAAAACCCTTAAAATGTTAATAGAGAATATACTCACATGTACAGCACAAAGCTTGCTTGCGAACTCCCATTAGTAAGTTAAGACAGAGGTTACAATAGGAAGGCTTGTGGAAATGTTTCAACCGCCACACATGACTCCCATCATCTTGCAAATTCTTTAAAAGAAAAGGATTTTTAAGGTTTTACGCTTGATAAGGCTATTTCTCTTTCTTCTTTTTTTTGATTTTTTAACCATGCAAACCACATGAAAATTATTGTCTGATTATTGTTATATATTTTTAAAAAATCTGAAACAGTCCCAAAGGAGATCTTAGAATTGAAATACGGATAAAAACGTAAATATAGTGAACCTGCTTAATTCGTATTCCTTCGGATATGGCGAAGACTTCCAATTATGTAGTCGATAGTCTTTGACCGATATCGCTAGGCCTAGGCTAGAAATTTGACCACCTGGTTGCAAGTCTTTGCATTTTCCTGATTTACTGTACTTTACATTAATATTAATAACAAGTCAGCCTTTGTTACCATGACTAGAGCCCCATTTTTTAATTAAATAAATTTGATCTACCATTGTGACGCACTTTAAGTCATTAATACTGTGAAAATTCAAATTTTAACTTTGAATGATCCAAATTGGGCCAGAAATAGTTCGAATTGCAAATATTTTTTTGCAAAGCTAAAGAAGAAAAACCCTAGACAATGAGATAACTTTGAATAATGCAAGTGCGAATTATGTGGATTCTGTATAATATTTCTACTGTAATTAACTACATCAAGACTTGATGTTAGCCTAAGACCAAAACTTGCAAAAAGAGTACATTCTACACCCTTACGATGTCTAATCCTAGTAAGACCAAGAGAGGGATGGTGGTCATACCCCCCTTCTTCCACTCTTCAAGCGAGACTGTTCCATCAGAATCATAGTCAATCTCTATCATCATGTCTTGAAGGATCTGACGACAGTAGGGAAAAGGAGTATATACCTTTATAAATGATTGTTGAATGATAAAGTTAAAAATATCAAATATATTGCTGTCTATGAAGAATTTCAAAAGTTATTTAGATGTCTAGACATCGTGATTTTGAAAAATAAAATGATATCTTCGTTTTAAAGAACCCAACAAAAACTCGATAAAAAATAAAACAAATGAAATCATTATTAGAGAAAAGAAAGAACGTTTTGGTTGTTGACAACAGTCTGCTTTATCATGGCGGTCTGGGTCACCTCAATCAACTGGTGTTAGCTAGTAGTCCAGGACATATAGCTCAAAAATGGGCTCGACCTCAAACTAATTGCTTTCTAACGTTTTTCAGCAAATTCTAGTAGAAAAATATGTCAAGTCTAACATAGTAAAAGTTTACCTAAATGGGAGGTGTGGAAGATGACTTTTTTTAGGGGTCAAAGGTCATTCTATCAAAGGTCATCAAAAAAAAAACAAACCCAGTAATAATAGTGACATTATGATTTGGTTTGAATTTATACAATGTTTATCTTGACCAAGTTTAAAACACATAGCTTGTAAGATAATGTCGTGAGGAGTTGACATAGTTTCAATTTACAAAGACATTGAGAGATTTTCAGACTTTTAAATCAAATTTTTCTCAATTCGCTCTGATTTGGACAATTTTCTTTACTATTTTCCGGGAAATAAATATTTTTTAGTGATTTTGTTTTATCAATTCTGATGAAAAAGTGTTTTGTATATGTCACTGCAAAAGTTAACAAAGTTTGAGGCTATTAAAATGGTACTAGGGGGTCAGAGGTCAAGGTAATATATTTCCAATAAGAACTACAATTTTACAGAGTGACGATTCGGTGTGATACAATACATGTTTTAGACATGACCAAGTCATGAAAACATAACAATTGGAATTATAATGAGGAAGAAATATGAACACGTATCATTTACGAAAGATAAAGAGGGTTTTTGAAATGTGAAATGAATATCTTTCCCAATTTCCACCCCACTTTGACCATCTTTTATCTTTCCCCAAAAGCATTAAATATAAAGAAACGTTGTAAAAGTTAAGTTAAAGTTAAAAGTGCTTTTATATATATAGCACTTATCACCGAAGGCCTTAGCCTCTAAACGCTTTTACAATTACTTATTCACTTCCCCTAGCCGACAGCAATGCGGAACACATAGGACAAGACCAGCGGCCTCTTAGGCGGTTATAAGATTTTGGACACGGACAACGCTGTCTCAGCGTCAGTTACTCATCCATAATTGAGTCGATTGGGGTACATAAGACAAAGTGTGATACCTAAAGACACACCGCCAATTACCAGTGACTATGGAGAAAATTCATGTCTAGCGGGGTACGATCCCACCAAGTCACCCTGCCAACCAGTGTCCGCAAAATACGAGAATAATCTAATAATCTACTTCATGTTTTATTTATCTGAATGAATTATGTCGGGTTCTGAGGGTTCGGAAATCATAAGTTAGGAGTTAAATGTTACAAAATTAGATTAGGCTATTAATCACATGGATGGGGCATCTTTTTAATTATTTATTCTTTCTTCACAGTTGATAAGTTTTTCATTTAATTCTAACAATGTATGTAAAGTCACAAATTCTTCCACATCTCAGAGTTTGGTACATATTGGAATAGTGTGCTACTGGATTTCAATGGTATAAAAGCAGAAATTTCGTCTTGACTATCGATTTGAAATTGCCGATTACCTCTATATCGATGTCGCTATAGTGTTTTTACTAAAATATGTGTCGTTATGGTGAGTTTTTTTATTACCAATGATATATAGGAAGGAAAAAAATCGGGACCTAGGCACCATTTCGCTATAGAGAGGATGTCTTTATAAGTACGGATGTCGTTATAAGTGGGCTGCACTATATCGATTTCACATTTCTGCCCGATTAAAAAGATGACCCACCGGTTGCAGCTCAAACAACAGAAATGAAACAATTTGCGATCTAATTCGCCGCAGTGGCCGGCAGCCCAGGCACCTGCAAGACCGCATGGCCGGCACTGCCAGCTGTAACCAGCAAACTTTCACCCGATCTTCCCTTGCCTTGTGTGCTAAAAGTAGACAAAAAACAAATTACACACACATTTCAAAAACATGGTTGAATACTCACAGGCTTCAATTCAGATACATCCCAACCAAGATATTCTGCCACTGACATCATTTGATTGACAATGCAATCAATTTCCTAGGGAATAAAACCATATGAACGTTAAAGATTTACATGAGAATATCTTGATAACCATCAATTTGTCTGATTTGGATTATACAATCAATTGATTTCCTTTCTGTTGAATCTACCATTGCAAACTGTAAAATGGATATCATGTGCCTTTAAAAAAAGGACGAGTTAAAAAATTATTGGCCAGTGTGAAATCATCTCTCCCTGTTAAAGATCATAAAGATGTCTTTCAAAGCACATAGAGGATGTCAACTTGGCAACAGGTTTCCATTCTGCTTCTCTCCTCTCCTCTTCCCTATTAATGTGAACTTTTAATTCTTACTATAAACACCTTAAATCTAATTCAGGAATGGTGCCTTGCAAATACATAGAAGTATTCTTATATTTATCATTACTGTTAATTGTTATTATTAATATTATTGTTGTTGTTAGTATCATTATGAATATCATTGTTATTCTTATTTTTAATATTATTATTGCTAGTATTATTATTAATATTATTGTTGTTAATATCATTATCATTATTAATATTATTGTTATAAGTATTATTATTATCATTAATTAATTAAATAGGTTCTATAATTGAAATCACAAAGTGAGTAAATCCTTAAGTAAAAAGTTGTAAACAAAATATATGATCCAACCATATAATATAATCTCATTCTATTTACTCACTGAAGCATCCAAAATGCCATTTCCATCCGAATCATAAAGACGAAACATGACTATAAAGAAAATAAAAGAGAGAAAATTGTTGAATTGATATCACTAAGGTGGGACATTGTTATGCTATTAATTTAGATGAGAAGACAATGTTATCGGACAGCAAACATAGAGGGGCAAGGATAAAATAACCCAACAATATTAGCCACACTTCAGAGATAAAGATCTTAATAATCGTAAACAATCAATGCATTTCAATAAATCTTTGGGATGGTATAAAATCATTTGATATCAGAATAATAAGTGAAAAAAAAATAAGTGTATAATTTTAATTCAATTTACAAGATAATTTCTGCATTTAACCAAGTGTCACTTACATTCTAACTTATCCTCTGGCCTACCAGCCTCCAACAAAGAAAGGTAACAAACTAAATCCTTTAAGTAAATGTGACCATTCTTAATTTCAAGACTCATGGAACGATTCCTCATAGCTTTAAGTTCTATGTTGCTGCGTAGAAGAGAAGAATTAGACTGTCGAATGAGGGCTGCATCTCCCTCATTAAGTGGCCCTAGAATAAAGGAAGAAACCAAAAAAAATAATAAAATGAAATTCTAAGAAATTGTTATTTCGTGGTGTATTCTTAAAAAGTGGGATAATTTAACCAAATCTTGCAAAGAGAAGGATTAACCCATGACTTGTACTCTTTGCTTAAAAACAACCAAATACAATCAATTCTTTTAAGTGTTTGCATGCATTTCAAAGATTTCTAAAAGCATATCTCTCTTTCATATGTGAAGCAAGGCTTCAATTTAGTTACATCGACAAAAATTCTTACCATTGTGGACACTGTGTATGCTATGATTGGATTTTTTGGATGAGGACCTCGAGTGGTTGGACACATCAGGGGGTGTACCCTCATCAGGATGAGCTTTGTCCAATGATGATGATGCTGCTACAGCAACTGATGGATGGGTGGCAGCTGATCCTGAACCTGGTAAGATGGATGTGAACTGACAAGTTAAATTATCAGTAGAAGAGATAAAGAGTTGAGCGTATCACATTATTAATATCATTTTTATTATCTCTTTTTGCAATGGTCACTGTAGAACCAGCTTTGTGTATCATGCCTATAATTCACATTAGGGGAAAATTGAGAGATAGGAAATTAAATCCTTTTTTCTGTGCGATGCGCAAGTCCTTGATTCAATGTTAAATAACTCAAGAAAAACAAAGAAGTAAGAGTCTTGAAAAGAATGTGAAATGATGAAGAATGAAGGGAACTTTTAAAATTTAATCAAACTCATGATGTGCAAAATTGGCTCTATTGTGATGATCTAATCTTTCAGTATACCATTTCATTTCAGAGCTTCTTGTTAACTCTCAAATAGAAAATTTACTTTTAATTTAGTTAAATTGCTGCATGATGCCTTGACATGCAATTATTTTGTAATCTCCATTTATTTTCTCAAACATCCATAGTTACTGAGGCTTTCCAGCTTCCACAAGAGATTCCACATTAATTTTTTTTTTTTTTATTAAAAAATGTCATATCCTCATATTAGAAAGCTGTGCATCTCTTTTGTGATAAATTAAATTCCTTGGATTTGTAATTATCCTTTAAATTTTCCCAATTATTAATAATTCTGAAATACTCAGTAATTTAATTCCTTTAATCTCTCTGACAGGAATTCAACATTCTAGATATAACGATGAAGCACTACAGTATACCTTCAAAGATAAATGAAACTGTCCCATGTGATATTTAATTATATTCTGCATTGAATATCTGGAAGTTAAATCATACATTCCTCTCAATAATCATTGGTGAAGATTAATTGTGTTATCTGATTCTATAGAAATGGTATCTCTCACATAAAAGCGATTCAGTCATTAAGCTTCTTTGATATATTGTAATCGCCAAGTTATTGCATCACTAATAACAATAATACAAGAATGATGATGAAAAGTAAATAACACTACTATCATTCATCAGCAAGTTGCTTAAATATTCAAATGAAGTTTGGTGCAAAATGGAATAACACCAAAATTGATCTATGATATAATCTAGGACAAATTCTGATCCAAAATCCAATTTTAACCAAACCAAACGCCATTCAAATATCTGGTATTATATATTGTCTTTTAAAATATGACTTTATATCTTAATTATACAAGTAAAAAATTGATCTATGATTATTGATACCTCACACTTTGCCCCAAATCCTTTTTTGGTTATATTGAGAAGAGGCATTTTAAAAATAATTTTTCAATGAAGCTTATAAAGTAATAAATTGGTACCACGTTATATATACAAAGATTAATAAAGGGAGGTTCCCAGTTTTTTTTTCTAGGATCACAAAATTATTAAAAGGGTATTCTGTAGCATTACATTTACCTCCATATTTATCCAATATGCTATCATTACAGTGCATACAATAATTGAGATGGAAAAAATTAAAACAAACTAAAAAGGAGGACAGTGAAATTTGAAAAAAAGCAACACAATGTAACACTAACTTCATAATCAATTCAAAATCAAACAGTGTCTATTTACAATATCATGCAAGGAAAGCAAAAGGAGGAAGAAATAAAAAAATTCATGAGAAAAGGTTTACAAATGTAGACATTGTACCCTTTTTATTTAGACATTATACATCATTCATTTGATCTATAATGGGTAATACAAAAAATTTTCAACATCACCATGTACATGTACATATGTTTGACATTTTGCATTAACATGGTACAACTTTTGTTCCCAAGCACATACAATTTCATAACTATCAATGCACACAAAATTGAGCAATCTATATATTTGCAAAATGAGCTATTATTTTTTTTTAATGGATAAAAAGCTACCATATTTCACCACTGCTCATATGTAAGCCTGGGTTTCGTATTGATAAAATACAACTTACAAATAAACTTTAGAGGCAGGCATCTCTCACCAGTTCTTTCTCTTATAAAGTTTTAGTTCCAGATTGTAGAAGATCATTTCTATTTCAATACGAAAATAATTGACACAATCACTGATATTTAAATTATATATTTTTCAATATCTTAAAAAAAAATACATGACAAAATTTTAGCTTTTTCTTTCATCTGCTCCTCATTTTCATAGAAATCTAGTCATTTTAATTCACTACAGATGGTCCAACATAAAGGTCAGCGACAAATGGCACTTGTCACAATGGTATGCAGCCTCATTAAAGGTCAGTTCATTGGGTCAGCTCATTTTAAAGAACTCAAAGCAAAAGTTTATAAACTTCAAGACTAAAACATCCATGGCTCCTTATTTGTATAACCTCATTAAGCCTGACATACTTGATTTGACAAATTTTATAATTGGAACTTTTTATTTAGATGAATATTGATGATTTAAAATTCAAAAGGTTGAATTAAGGCTTTCAGAATTATGGACATCAAAATTTGATGAAGTGAGGAAGTCTCGAGAAGACAGCAATTTCAATCTTAAAAGTATCTCAAAATTTGAATTTAAAAAAAATCATTTTAAAGCATTTTATTTCTTTATTGTGGTTTACATATTATTGTATACTATATATAACAGATCAGATATAATGACCTTGACTTGTATGTTTTTGGTGCACTGAATGATTTTAAAACCTTATGGTGACACAAAGTTAGCAGACGATCTAGTGATTGGAACTTTTAAATATGTTCTTATTCCTTTTATTTACTTCCATTATATATATACATATATATAATTTTATTTTTAAAGCAATCCTACATCAATTTTTGAGAGACGGAAAAAATAAAAAAGGAAAGATAAAATGGACTTTTTTTGTCAATCTGTATTGGTAATGATGAAAGCAGGTATAATAATAATAATAATTATTATAATAATTATAATTGTTTTATGCTATTCTTAAAACTGAAAACAAGAGCAAAAGAAAATAGATAAAAAACCCAAACAAAACCAAACTGAGAAGGAAATAAAACAAAAGGGAAAACAAATAGGTAAATTGAACAGGATGTAACAATAAGATTACTGGAAAGAAATAGCCTGAGGGATGAAATCTGTAGAAGAAGAATTGTAATAATAATTTTAAAAAAGGACAAAAACAGACTGACATGAAAAAATGTCAAATATTTTGATGCATGCATACATACAAGAAATTCTTTTAAATACTCAAATGGACAATATATGATGAGAAGATTTGAATTAACTAGGAAAGGTATCTGACATTTTCTTATCAAACATTACAACTGTCTGGTAGTGATGAGAATTGTTTATTTCAAAACAACAATATAACTGAAAAATCTGGATAATTAAGTGTACATTAGTTATTTATAATAAAATAAATCAACATATAAATGGACAAGTCCCACATTTAAGACGGGAAAAGTATGAAACAAATATGAAATCTCAAAAGAACTACGAAAGTTATTTAATGCATGTTTATGTAGATATAAAATGACTCAAGAGTATATAGAAAGCAAATTGTTTCCTTCCTAAGAAAAGAATGTCAGTCTCTAAAACTCATTGGTAAAAAAATGCATGTAATATTCTTGTTTTTATAATGTATACCGGTAATTACATTTGAATGTATTTTCCTTATAATGTTAATAATAAAATCAAAATCATCCTCAGATTTTCACAACAAGTAGCAGAATCAGTAAAATGCTCAGAGTATTTATAAATATGCCACGAAGGCATATACATACTCCATTTAGAATTATGGACGTAGTTGCTATTAACAAATCAATTAGTGAGTCCAGTGTGCCTCCAGTGTGCCACCAGAGGCCCAAACCAAACTTTCTGATGCTGATTGGATGGTGATGATTTTGGTAGTGAATAGGAAAGGATCAAAATATTACTATATGTGTGGGTGCACAGGAAAACCCTTCACATCCACCCCAAAATGACGATTTAGATTATGATTGAACCTAAATCCCTCATCTGTTCTGAGCATTTTGAATTTTATTTCAGCTGAATATCTTCACTGGTTCAAAATTTATTGAAGTTAGTGCGCCTAGGTAGCAAATTTCAATTTTTAGAAAATTGAGTTAAACAGTTGGAAAACAACATGCAAGAAGATAGATTGCCTCATAAAACCCCAAAATTAAACCCTTTTAAAGTGATTATCTACTAACAAGATCAAGATTAATGATTGGACTATCAATTTCTGTTAAAACCAAAATTTCCCTTGAAATGTCATATTTCAACCTGGCATGAAATTAGCTTTTGCGAGATGTGACTGGTTTTCCTGTGCGCCCACACATATTCCCTATTAATATTGGGTCATCTTTTAGTCTTATAAACATATTAATGAAAATTTTTATGTTCAACACAAGGACTACTCTAAGACAGGACTAGCAGATCTCATGGTCTGACTCCACCAGCAAAGGCCAGTCATTTCATCACGTGCAACCTATTTTTACAACAAATGTAATTGCTTGATATGGTGAAGTTATTATTAATGGTTGATTTATATTAAATAAGAGCAAATATGGGTACAGAGGTATTACATGTACATTTAAGTAATGTTCATATATTTGATGTTTCTAACTTATTTATTATCAGTGCATTTACTATGAATTATTTTCCAGAAGATCCCATGGAACAAGTAAAAATAGTTTGCAGTTTGTTCTTAAATGGTGCTTGTTGAATATGAATGTAGCTGTAAATCAGAAAATGAACTTTTTATTGTGATTATTCATTTTTTGTGGAAAGCCAATTAAATGTGGTTTAGTGAAGTGTCAAGTCAATTATAATGAATCCAATAAATGTTGTGTATCTAAATTGCCAAAAAATTCAACTGAAAGACAAAAGTAGTAAGATATAATATTCCCCTGGTAAGTATTTTGTTATTGAGCCATCAACATTTTAACCGAGAAAGAAATGAAGATTTGTCAATGATTAAGTTATCTGGAAGACATACTCACTAGACTATTATGTTTACTGAGTATTTTTAATGCTCATTCTTCTTGCTTACTGCAATAAAAAAAAAGTCAGTACCCCGTCATCCAAAGCTCTAGAACCAGCAACCTGCCCTCGTAATGGCACTTGAGGAATCAAAATTCTTCATAAATCACTAAAAATGCAAGAATTTCTGCGAGAAAATAACCCCTAAGTCTTGCAAAACCCTCCGTACTCACCAGATCTATGTGTGACTATTTTTCTCTTTCCAAGATCAAAGAAGGATTTGGCAGTGAAAACTTTCGGCAGCAGATTGCTCTCAAATCAGCCATTCACCATTGTCTTGCAGGTATTCCAGAAAATGACTACACAACCATCTTCAAAACATGGCTATCTCTACTGCCAATGGAGATTAATTTGAGCAGTAAAAGTTACTTTGATCAGAAACTTGCAAGTTTTGTTCCTTTCACAACACTAGTCTCATTTTGTTAAGGCTCTCCCTGGTATTTAATGGATTTTTCCCATTCCATAGTAAATGTAATTATTTTTTTCTATCATAATAGCTTTTAGGATAGTTGGCAAATGTTCTCCAACATGGGATTCAAAATTTAGAAAGGAATCAGGGGGAAAATGCAGCACTCTACCAGACATCAATCAATAAGCCACAAACTAGCAGAACAGCCAAGATGTGAGGAGAGCGTAAAATTACTCAACAATAGTTTTCTAAAGTGTTGAAACATTCCTCTAGTACTATTATTAATAGAAGACTGTGTTTGTCTAGGTGTTTAAACCATTCTAATGATGAAATAAGCAACTCCATCTTCTTACAATAGTCTTTGCTAGCGATCTTAGGAAATTGTTTGTGCATGTCCTTTCTTAAAGTAGTCCTTAATTCAACAGTAAAACTAACTATCATAGTCACACTGGATAATGGAACGTTTCGGAAAAGGTCATGGTTAACAATTGTAACAATTATTTTAAATATATAAAAGACAATGGATAGCATCACGGGGGCTTGGCTTTGTGTCCTGGACAATATTTCAAATAAATGCAAAATTTGCCGATGGGAACAAAGTTTTTCATGCTGCCAATGAGCATTAATGAATGAAATTTATGTTGTGTGATGCAATATTGTCTGAACTTTACCTACAATATTGTAGAACTAGGTAATAATCATAGCAAAGGGTAAGAAAATTATCTGAAACAAGACAAGAGGAGACAAATCAATCTAAACTTTTTTTTTCTCTTGAAATTTAGACAATCCTGAACTGAAATTGAGAACAACATAATCACACATCTCTGTGACGCCAATCAATCCCCAATTTTTATGCAACCCAGGGCTAATCAAAGCATGGCTTCCAAGGCATGATTTCTTTTTGTACAAGTTATCTCAGGTGTGCTAAGCATTGCTGCTGATCTAATACTTCGGGGCAGGAATAGAGGGAGGGAGGGAGGGAGGGAGGGAGGGAGGGAGGGAGAGAGAGAGAGAGAGAGAGAGAGAGAGA
>JASKDV010180931.1:0-12524 GCA_032466395.1 Aegires albopunctatus
ATAATAATAATAATAATAATAATAATAATAATAATAATAATAATAATAATAATAATAATAATAATAATAATATAAGAGTCATTCCTCTTGAAAAAAAAATCTCATAACACTGGTCCTGATTTTTTACTGGCAGACTTTTCTGATCTGAATGTCTTTGGTTATGGAGAGTTGTGGAGTCGCCATTCCATTATTTGCAGTCTTGATTCAGGTTCATAGTGATGAAACCATGTTTCGTCACCTGTGATAATTTTGTTTAAGACTGATTCATCTCTGTTAATAAGATGCAAAAGATCGGTACAACAGTTCACTCTTTCGGTCTTCTGAATAGCTGTCAATTGTTTGGGTATCCACCGCGGGTGTGTACACTACCATGACTTACATCTAACTCCGATGTTATAGTTATTTTCGATAGAGATTCGCCGATTTGCCCTTACTAGTAGATCTGTCCTCTGTCGATTGTCGGTATTAACACTAATCGATGGACGCCCGGAACGATAATCATCTAACAAATGTTGAAATTGCTCGCTGTCATTTTCACTGCCAATACCGGTACGCTTGTTAAGGCGTTTGCACCACCTATAGGCATTGTTAGAGTGTATAGTATGTTCCTTGTAAAGATTTTAAAGTCTTTTATAAATGTTATTCAGTGTATTCGCCTTTGACAAAAAAAGGAATTCAACCACATCACGTTGTTTCTGACGGCTTTCTAAGGGGCGGCCATTTTGAAATGCGGCCACAGTCTAAAAAATGAATTAGGGCCATTTTAAGATTTTTTATTCGAGTGTTATATGCCAATGTAACAGTATGCCAAAAATGACGTCATTTGATGAATAAGTGAGTTGTGGAGAGAGCTACAGGCATTACACTTTGGCTACCTGAAAATATACATTATACACTTATATAATTCATGCACGGTAGCATTTAAGCGTCAAAATATAGACGCGTGCATTGAATGGACAAAGGATGGTTTTTGTCGCTATTGTTGTTGTTGCTGTTGTTGTTGTTGTTGTTTTTTTAATTCTAAGGTTTTAAGGTTGCTGCTGTTGTTGTAGCAGATGTATTTGTTGTTGTTTTTTCTAATGTTGTCAAATCTTCTGATACCTTTGTGACTGCAATAGATGTTACACATTCTAGGCAAATAATGCTACATTGGCATGAGGAATAATTCAATTTGTTCAAATACATGTATTGCAATGCTCTTTGTCCAAAATAACATATGCTATGAGATAACTGAGAGAGAAAGACATCACAATGTAATCGTGATCGTGAGGATTTGCAACAGCTGTATACTACCTTTGTCGACAGAACACATTTCTCAAGACTTTTTTTTGAAGTCTGTTAAGCATAAATACATTTTTTCGGAAACGGACAACGCCTTAACCTTTATGCACCCGAATGAAGAAATCAATGGGAGTCAATTTTCTTTTGTTGCGCAATATAAAATCCCATTAGGGTCTTTTGGATTTTAAATCGACATTATAACCACTCTGCCACTAGGGGTATAATTCCATTTATAAATAATCCGCAGTCTTTTGGCTAGTAAATTCACTCTACCGTTGGGCCTACGATTCAATCTGTCAATACATTGATGACATGTAACATTTTTATGCTAGAATCCGATGCAACTCGTCATTTGCCATTCATTATTAGTGTCATCACTCGCCCTTTCTCTTCGCCAATTATTGCTTCAATTTACGCCATGATGACGTGAAAACGTTAGATACAATAAATCAGAAATAAATAGTCACGAATAGCGTAATACTAGCTCTGTTTGATTCAAACTTAAGACTAATGAATTGAAATGGGATCTTCGAATTCGGCTATTACGATTACCTTCACAAGCATGTTTCTCAAGAATCTGGTAATTTGGTTCTTTTGCTTTACAGGCTGCAGCCTTCAATTCACACTCGTTGGCGTAAGTCTGGATGACATTGCCAAGAAGTCCACACACTGGGTCTTCTAGAAATTTGTCACACACTGGGCAATCACATGATGGTACTTTGTTACCGTCAATTGTACACACTTGACCTGGTCCTTTGCACGTCGTCAGAGTGCAAGGTCCTGGAACAGAAAATAAACATAAAAGTAATTCGATAAGATTGAATTATAAAGACAGGAAAAGCCCAATCTATGTTTAGAATGATAGAAATGAATTTATGTAGGATCCTAGAGTATAAAGTATACTGTTAAAGAAATTGTTGGTGAGGTTCTTAATAATCCCTGGCAAGCATTTTACAGTGATACCCAGTCAGACGAACATTTTGAACTTTTAAACTGGATATTCCTATCGACACCTTTTATCTGTTGAAGGAGAATGATTTTGCTCTTCTTGCAGCTTTTAGTCCAACTTATTCTTGCGAGCAAATAATTTATTTCAAATGACAGCAGTATTAAGTTCGCAACGAATTATATGACGCTGGACATTCAGAAAAATGCGTAGAATTCAAAGTAGCAAAGCGTGTTGTCGAAGTTGAGAACTTGGCTAAGACCATGCAAGCGCAAGGCTCCCAACCCATTAATGATATAATCTTTAAGGAAAAAACTTCCAAAAGATAGTTATTTTTGTTCATTTTTACAATTATAGTTTACATGTACATGATGATGCAAGGTTTGAGAAATCTGCAATATTTTAACATATCTCCGGTTAATAATAAAAACTATTGAATGAAAGAAACATTTTAAACATATTACTATATTAATGGGGTTTACATGTACCATAATATAACAGAACAGGTATAATGACCTTGACCTGCACGCTGTTGGCACGCTGAATGAACTTAAAACCCAAGTCAGCAAGCATGATGTCATACGTTTTTTGTTTTTTTTTGGTTGGACATTATCATTATAGAGGTATTAAATTTATGTAGGAGAACGATGGATATGATTGTGCCACGTCCTTAGCATGAATATTCATGCCATCCACATTTAGCTCAGATGGACCCCACCGGGCAGGTGGAGAGGAGGCAGGTCAATGAAATCGTGAAGGAGGACTTTGGAAGAGGTGAAAAGAGAGATCACTATGACCTAGAAGGAACTAAGCTGGCTGGCTTAAGACCGCGAAGACCAGAAGTGAATCGTTGGACCCCAACGGGCTGTGTAGAGGAATAAGCTAAGCTAAGTTGATTCTGTAGAGAACAGTGACATTTAGGTATAATTTTCATGAACGGATTTGCACTTGATTACGTCTTCTTTAAATTTATATAAACAGTCGCGGTTTGGCGTCTGTATCTTCATCAAAATAAAACTCTAAATGTCTATTAGAGAGAAGCCAAAAGACAATTTGCCCTAGAGGACAATACAGGCTTTATCTTTTTATTTTTAAAAATAATCTATTGAAATCATATTGACAACCACTCATTCAATATTGGAAACATTTTCAATATTATCAATAAGGTGTCATACCTTCGGCACATGTTGGGTAACATGGCACAAAAACTATACTCGATGTAGAACTGCCTGGAGGGACAGTTCTTGTTCTGTTGCGGACACCCTGTTGACACTTCTCGCTGCAATCACCCCATTCTCCCCAATTACCAACGGGAGCTGTGAGAAGATAAAATGATCTATTTATACATTGTGATTTCAACAGCTGAATCGTCTACGATTAGACAGGACATGCTTGATCAATCTGAAAAAGTAGACAGTCCACCGTTGCTTAACTGCCATACGGTTGGGTAATCAAATGATAAGGAGCTATTTGATGTTAAGCGTGCTTATTACTTTAAGTTTATTTCTTTATGATCCATTAATCTTGCAAATTAACTTCGATATAATCTCGAAAACAAAGTTACGCTAAGAACAAAATGGTATCATGGTTACTAATGATGAATAAATAATAAAAATGAATGCAAAATGCCTTTTGTTGACAAGACCTTTGCTGACCCAAACTAGAACAAATCACTTGAAGGAGTGAGAGTAAAGCGCATGCATACTCGAACTGACAACTGAAACTTTTTTCCTTGGCATTAATACACGTGTTAAGGTTCGAAACGTAGGGTACGTTTCATAGAGATTTGGTCGTGGGTAGATCTTAAGATATCTTCAGCTCTGTAACTTTCAAAATAGATAATACCTTGATAATATTGTCATGTCTGAATGATTACAATATCTATAATAAGTCATTTATCTATGCATAATATTATGGTGACGAAGACCCTTGACTGACATACCCCAGAAGCGGATCGACCAATTCAACCAATTTCAGAATACTCTCTCAAGAGACACAGACTTAATAGTGTCACATCCCTACTTACTCTATAAATAAGTTGCGATTTGTTTCTGTCAGGGATTATAAAATGTTTCTTGTCTTTATTTCTTTTTTGTTGTTGTTGGTGGTGGTATTGTAGTTGTTTGTGCTGTTGTTGATTAATTTTATCGTTAATATTGTTGAGGTAACTCTGGTTAATGTTTAATTCTCTGACCAAAACTATGGATGGGTTTCACCATTGGCTGATGTATTTTTGTCATCTAATGATACGATTAACAACGGTGAGGTATCCTGGAAGCAATTTTTAACAATTTGTTATCTTATACTTACAACCGTTTCCTGGGCCGCATGGTTTTCCGGTGGACTCGACTTCTATTTCGGTTTCCAAATCAGCCTCACAATTATATGTCTTCATATGGCATATACTTCTGAACGTGATCTTGTCTTTGGTACATACGGTCTCTGTGGACAAACGGATATACTCTTCATCACAAAACTTAAACAGAAGAAAAAATTTCAGATTTGTATCAAGGGCTAATCTGCTTTAATTCGCAAAAGTTCTTTTTATCAAAGGCTAATCTGCTTTAATTCGTCAAAGTTCTTTCATCAAGGGCTAATCTGCCTTAATTCGCCCAAGTTCTTTTATCAAGGGCTAATATGCTTTAATTCGCCAAAGTTCTTTTATCAATTGAACATACCATAAAAATGTAAAACAATGTTAACTTCAAAACCAAAAACTCGTACAATTCAAAACGTTTTAAAATTGATATCACATGATATGATTTGATAAGATATGATGTGATATAAATTAATATGATGTGATTTGATATGACATGATTTGATATAATATACAATTAATTTGAATTATGTATTTGCAATGATATGATTTTCTATATATAATATGAATTGATATGATATAATATGTTATGGTATGATACGGTATAATATGATCTGATATGATGTGATATAATGCAATATGACATGATTTGCTATGATGTGATTTACTATGATATAATATATTTTGATATACTATGATTTGATATGATATAATATGAATTGACATGATATGATTTGATATGATATGATTTTATAAGATTTGATATGATTTGCTATGATATGATATGATATGATATGAAAAGATATGATACTATTTTCTATGATATGATATGATATAATATTGTTTGATGTAATAAGACTTGATATTATATGATTTGCTATGATATGATATGATGTGAATTCATATCATATGATCTGAAATGATATGATTTAGTATAATATAATATGAATTGATATGAAATGATCTGATATGAATTGATATGATATGAATTGATATGATATAATATCAATTGATATGATATAATATGAATTGATATGATATGATTTGCTATGATATGATATGATATAATATGATTAATATCATTTGATTTTATATGATATAATATAAATTGATATAATATGATTTTATATAATATGATATGATATAATATAATATGATTTGATAAAATATGAATTGAAATGATATGATATGAAATGATATAATATGACACGATTACATGCTACAGACTAAACAGTAACATGTACAAACACAACAGTAACATGTGCAAACAAAACAGTAACATGTACAAACAAAACAGTAACATGTACAGACTAAACAGTAACATGTACAGATAAAACAGTAACATGTACAGACAAAACAGTAACATGTACAGACAAAACAGCAACATGTACAGACTAAACAGTAACATGTACAGACTAAACATTAATATGTACAAACTAAACATTAACATGTACAGATAAAACAGACACTGGAGTCAATATTACAACATGAATTTTTTGTCGGGTTCATTCTATGGCCACACTTTCACAGTTGTGTTCCTTTAAACAGTTTTAACATACTTTTAATAATCCTCATTTCACATTGGCAATAAAAAGAATAAATTTTAATAACAACATAGGTTTTCGCAAAGCCAGTGTTGATATAATGGCATGCTTACCTTCTTCTGTGGTGAAGGTTGAATTTTCGCATTTAGGACAGTTGCACTTAGGAATACCATCTTCCATTTGGCATGTTGCAAACTTCTTTTTACATACGACCAATTCACAGGAAGCTAGTTGCAAAGAGATACATGAAAAAAGCGTTAAGCAACATTCGAAATGAAACTTTAACAACTTAATAATGCTTATAATCGATAACACCTGACTTGCAAATAGTTGACTTTATAGTACAGCAAAATGGTACTTAAAATACCTTGCTATTCATTCCATTTAAACAAGAATAATTAGCATATCTGCTCATTTTATTATTTTAAATCAATTATCCAACCTGAAGACCTATCATACATCTACCTTCTCAACTCATATGGGATAATACAGCAGTTAAGCTGATTATCACCACTTTTCTGCTAGTATTTCCACCATCTTTCACTTTATATAGCGGGTACCTTTTGTGCGGTGGGTAAAACTGATGAAAGGAGCCGAACCATGTTATACCGAAGAAGAACTGAAAAGAACTCCTCAACGCTTGGAAATGGATTTATTTTTTTTGGATAAGTCGAAGTCAGTTACTTCGTTGGAGATACGGCTCCAAGAAGTGATTGCTCAAAACGGTGGTTCTACGGACCACATCAAAAATTGATCTCAGGTTTTCTCTTTCCCTGATATGGCGGATTTCAATAATATACAAATGTAAAATGCTTACAACTATTAAACCACTCTACATATACCTTTAAAATTGTCACCATTTATCAAATATGCACGAGCGTGCTAAATGACAAAGGTGCACAGAGTGTATGGAAGAATTTATTAAGTGCCAAATATCAGGAATGTTTTTTTCTCGCGCTCGATATTAAAAAGAGTGTAGTTATTACTTTATTTTAAAGACACAAAAATTATCAACATGATGTCTTACATATCTGGGATAAAAACAATCATCTGAACATATAATTTAAAATGTAATAGCCTTTATTATTAAGGACATGGACAATTTAATGATCTCAAACAATTTTTAATACTATTTCTATTTCATTAGCAGCTAAATTACGTTAAAAGTAAGAAATAGTGAGAAATATGATATCGTAGACCTTTCTTATGGTAGTAAGCAAAAATCTTTTCATTAATACAAATTATAAGTGAATGATAATTTTAAAAACATTATAACAATGTGTTATATAGATTAGAAAAAAGCAATGTTTATGTTATTGTATAGAATAGATCAGGATATAGGCAATGATTATGTTGTAAATTTGAAATGACTTACGTTTACATGGGCCAGGATAGTTCACCTTAAGATCTTTTTTAGTTTCATCCCTACAGGAAGCAACAGCCAAAGTTCTGTAATCCTGATAGGTGACTCCATCGGTACCACACACCTTTATAATGGGAACATAGCACCGTATTCATTCATGTTGACAACGATTTTTCCCCTCAATATCTAATCATTGCGCTGGTTACAAGTTAAAAAACTAAATGCATTTTCCAAGTAAAATCTAATTCAATAATCTTCATCATTATAGGCAACTAGCCGATTTCTTATTTCGTTAAATTTTCAATTAATCATATTTTACTATTCATTCACTAAGCTATAAGAATAATAATTGTCAACATGAAAATTTCTATTTAAAAAATATAAAATGTATCAAATTGTCGGTATATTCTAATGTTTGATCAAAGAATGTTTCACACTTTGCTGTCAAGATTGTGACGTACACTTTTCTTATTTTTCTTCTTATTGGTTTTATTTTTACAACTATGGAACTCAATTTATTTCATCTATGAACCTTCATTAACCCCCAAGATCACTCATTATGTTGGACCTGGTTTAACTCGAAAATAAATAATTTTGTAACAACATTTTAATTTACGGGTATATAACATTATTGGTTATTGTAATAATATACGTGTGCATTATAATGATTCTGGTGTATTGCCTTTGGAAATTATTATAAGCACCATAACTTCAAGGATTTGGACTTCAAGGATTTGAATTAAACAAGTGTAAATGGAGAAATGATATTATATAGCAAGGCAAAATAAACGGGTGGGGTGGGGGTGGGGTGGATGGGTGGGGGTAGGGGGTGGGGTAACGAATTATGTAATAAGGACAAAACAAAAAAGGTCTGAGGCAAAGAGGTTTATTGAAAATTTATACTTAAAGTCATATGATTATCGTGTGAACTAACTCTAAGAAAATGAGATAAGATGCCTACCGAAAAAGTAACAATTCAATGCCGTTGCGATTCTATCTCTTTTGCATCACTAGATTACATTATTCGTCTCTACATTTTGTATGCATCTTGTTTACAATCCTTTGAATTGTTTCAAACAATGAATACCTTAAGTACTTAGTCATGATAAAGGAAGGTGTAATCATACGATTTGACATCTTTCGAACACAGGAATTAGCAACCTTTTCTCTAAAAAAACATCTTTTGCACAGAGCACCGTAAGATGGGAATTTACAAAAGCAGTACCAGGTCATCGTTTAAACTACACGGGTTATTTCCCTTTATCATTTGACTTGGAATAATTGGTTTTCCTCCCAATAGTCGTCAATTCCCAATAATCCAGACTTTTATACAATTTATTACTGATAAATGCATTATTCCTTCTTATCCATTGGTGTCTATAATAATTGTACTGCCAACCTATCTCATTCATGTCCTTATCTCTCTTTTTTCTGGCCATTAACATAACTTTTACATGTTTCTTTCTATCATGCTTACCCTTTTATATCACTGCTCTCTACGCTGATGGCTTACAATGAATTTGAATGAAACCCTCCACAGACGTAGACAAGATTGTTGTTACGTTTTTTACTCGTTATTTTAATTCAATTGAATATTTTCGAAAGGGTTTTTTTTTTCGGTGCATGTATGTGGGGCTGGGGAGATTTTCATTTTTTTTTTTCCTTTAGCAATTCCACAAAATGACATTAATAGTTTTTGAAACTTTGTCGCAATACTAATTATGATATGAAGATATAATTTGTGCTGATGGCACATGCTATATTCAATTTATCCAAATGAAAGTCAGAGTCATCGTTTGATAACCATTGTTTGAGTTTATCGTGATGTATATATTATACTAATAATGGTATACAGAAGAGTTTTTAAATTGATTACTGCTGAATACAGGATGATGATAGCTTGATAGCTAGTATAGTTAGAAGTAAATAATAGGGTCATTAAGGGATAATAATCAACGAACAACTAACAAACAAATAAACCAATTACCACTATAACGTTTGCAGAGAGAATAAAACCAAAAGTAATATAAACCATGAAGCCATTATCTTGATGTAATTAATTAACTTGTTTGATGCAGAGGCTCGTCTGTAGTTCAAAGAGTCTGGTAACCAACCATCTATCTATCTGATATGTCTGTCTATAATTATTGACATGTTTTTTTCTGTATCATACTTTCAGCTCAAGTGATGATATAATATCAGATTTTATTTTTGTCTTTAACTTTTGTCAGGTCCAATGTGTGATAGTTATTATTCAATACATAATCCACAGTCTTTACTTGTTTTCAAAACATTCAGTTGGGATATTGCATCTGCTTTCCTTTCTCAGTTGTGATTTTGGTCCCGTTTTCTGTGTTGTGATATCTTGTCTTTGATTAACATTATCAATCTCAAACAGTTTTTATACATTATATGCACTGTAGAGATCGCTTACGATCGATTTTCATAATTTCAAATAAACTAGCAACCCCGTTAGAGCTTCGCTTGTAAAGTCAGGTGCAGATCTATATTCTTCATTTAAATAATAAACTCTCATTCTCACCCAAACTCCCCCTCTTCCTTTTTTTCGGCTCCACATTTAGCGGGCGGTAATTAGCAATGATAGAATGCAAATAATGGGCACGATAATATGTTGCCTTCATTTGACAGCGAGATAAAGTGCCCGTTACAAAATGTAAAACTTTTTTATGATTTTAACTAAACAGTATTTGCCTAGAAATGAATGAAACATAAGCTAAATCGATTATTTTATTATTTCATAAATATGTATTACTATTATTACACTAAAGATTAGGAATAACTGCATGGGAGTAACATAACTAACACAGGAGGTGGGTAAAGGGAGTAATTTGCCAGGCAGCGATGAAAAAACCACGGGGAAAGGCCATCTAAAAATGACAAGATAATGAAAAGTGGGCGACGGATAAAGGTCAATTTGTTCTCTTCTGGCTCACCGTTCCTGGTTTCTTACACTTATCACCTTGACATGCACAACAACTGCCAGCGATTTCTTGAGTCGTGTCACCTAGCGATACGATTATGAAAACGAGCTTTAATTGATATATTATAGCCAGATTTATTATTTGTGGAGAGAGATTCATCAAGAGGACGCAAGATCACGTTCTCCGTTTGATTGTTCCATTGAATAATCAACAGCAAGCCTACCCTCTTGTATTAGTAAGAGTCATTATAAGAAACAAACAAAATGAATAAATACTTTAATTAACACATAAACCGATATTTAAAAAAAAAATTTAAGCAACAAAATAAAAACAAAACAAAAACAAAACAAAGAAAAAGTAATTAAAAAATCAACAAGCAAGAACAAAAAAGCAAAGCAAAACAAAACAAAACAAAGAACAATAATCAAACAAAACAAAGAAAGAAAAAAGAAAAAAGAAAATTGGAACAACAAAAACCACAAAATAAAAGTAAATAAAAATTGAGACAATATTATTCAAAGTTATTTAATGCTATTGTTGTATTGAATTTTACCCACGTCCACTACTTTGGTGATATCAGGGATTCCTAGAATGCCCTGTAAACAGTCACGGATTATTCTACGTGTGTATATTATACACGACTTCCGATAGCATAGTCCGTCTCCGATAGGACTTGGCACCCTTTATCCTAGCAACTTAAGGATAGGGGGCAGAAGGATACCTGAAAAATAATTTGGATTTCAAATTCACGCCTGCACGGGTTTGAACCACGGACCTTTGGCTTGGTAGGCGTGCGCATTAACCACTGGGCTATCCGCTCCCTATCGATGGGCTCAAGCTACATAGCATCCAATGACGATAAATATCATTTTTTATTTCTTTAAAAAAAATGTTTATACGGTATGCTGCTATCATAGTGGCAGGCTGATGCAGAACAAGTTTGGAAAAGCAGACTTTCAGTCCGTCGTGGCATAGTTTCGCTCACTAATACTTTGTCTCTAGGTGATCGGTAAAGGTATCATAAGGTAGCGTGATCAAAATGCATGCTCACTAAGTTTCATCGTTTCGCTCCAACCATTCTCCAGACGCTTTCTGGATCAGGTTGACGTTTTGATAGTGGTCGAAGGCTGTATCTGACTTAGGCCTCGTATCCACCGTGTCCATATAAGATCGGAAGTGTTTCTGACAAGAAAAAGGAGATACGGGGGCCCTTGGCTAGAAACCATTCGGATAGTTCGAAAGCAGAAAAATTTCCGACCGTTGTGGTCTGGCTGCTGCTGTGGGCAAGGCGAGTGGTGAAATGTAATGTGCAACGCAACCACGCATTTTCTTTACTGTCTGCATGGGCACTGTGGTCTTGAGGTCTAAGATCTAGACATCTGCACGATTTGTTTTCTTCTGATATTTTATGTCTTGTAGAAAAAATAAACAAGGCCGCGATGATATGGGCAGAAATACCCAGACTTTTTCAGGATAAAAAAAAAGATACATTTATGCATAATCAATCCGTCATGGCTCGCTGACATTTAGAAGACGACAAATTTAAAGTATCGCAAGATGTTATGAGTGAAATTCAGGCAGTCCATGACGGATAGTTTTGTAGTAAGTCATTTCCAGATGTCTGAATCATTCTGTCACTATGGCCTTGACCTTAGACTTTCAATATGTATTTTTATATACTTTATGATAATATGTATGATGGTCACACTAGTTACAAAAAAATACTGAGAAAGCATTACAAAAATGCCTCAGTACTCACGAGCGCATTCTCCGTTGGAGTCCTTCTTGTATCCGGCACAGCATTCGCATTCGTAGCCTCCCAATGTGTTAGAACACTGCGCATTATCGCCGCAGTTGTCACTGTAAGCCTTACATTCGTCCACGTCTGAGGAAATAGACAAATTAATTCGTATTTTGACGATTTCATATTGATTCAGCACAAATCCATTCCAATTCAATAATGATTATTGCTTCCATAATGTCCGGACTCTCAGATAATAAATATAAGATGAAATATCACGGTAGGTTCAGGAGAAGTGTGGGTGTGTGGGGTGGGAGATTGGAGAGAGAGAGAGAGAGAGAGAGAGAGAGAGAGAGAGAGAGAGAGAGAGAGAGAGAGAGAGAGAGAGAG
>JASKDV010180942.1:0-12523 GCA_032466395.1 Aegires albopunctatus
ACGTTACACTTATACTGTCTTGTCCATTATTGTTGGGAATCTTATCTTTGTTTCACGATACTGTACTTTATTTTACCGTACTTGATTACGGTAACTCATACCAGTATGTTTATAGAAATGCACAGCGTGTGGTATTGGTGATCACATGTCCATTTCACCCTTCGTATGTATTAAAGTTAAAGTTAAAGAGCATGATTGTGTAACATCTTAGGAAGATCAAATGATAATCCCATCCTTTTCATAAAGAAGAAAAGATTTTTTTAAGGACAAGTATAACCATGATGACACTGACTACTTAATGTGTGGATAAATGTAGCATTGGTGATCAATGATTATGTGTCATCTCACCTACGCCTACACATCACTTTTTGGTGAACAATGACATTCAGCACATCTACGATTTGAAGTCCTTCTTATAAAGCAATGCTCCATCCCAAGAATCGCCCGATGTGTATAAGATCGGAGAGAGTAGAAGAGGAACAGACAGAAAGAGAGAAGGAGAAAGAATAGGATGAGAGAGAGAGGGTGGGGGGGATAACTTTAAATAAGTGGGCGGAGCTTAATTGATTATATGCTCGCCTGTCTATTTCACTTTGCTTACAACACAATGTGTCTTTTCATTAGGCCAGGTGGGCAATATTGACCAATTTAAATGAGGCCTGCCAGCCATCCATTCATTGTTCTTTATCTTTGTGTTATGCCATTCAAAAGTTCATGTTACGCATGTTGCCACACATACACACCCAGACATTCACATGCTTAATACATGGCAAAATGATCTCAGATTCCACCTAAATCTAGTACCCAACAATTGATAGGGATTTTTCGTTACGATGATCTATGTCTCGATTTGAGACAGAGACCATTTTCACCGCTCCAATTAAGTGGCAGTACTTTTTAAATAGGAAGAATTCTGCCCTCGTTCCAATTAAGCAGCGGTTCCAAATACTGGCTTGCACTGTACCACAAAAACTTGATAAATTATAAAACAACACTTAAATAGGCCATAGCAAAAAGGTGACATGGCATTGATCACCGCTGATTGAAATTCCATGTTTGGAACCGTTGAGAGTTAAAAATTCCACAAAGGCCTGAAATAGGACAGGCTGCCTTATCCAGTGAGTTAAGCAATGAAGTTAAGAACAGAGAATTAATTTTTGATTTATTTCCCTTTTTTTTTTCCAGGTCGAACTGTTGAATGACAATGTCAGCTTTAAAACTGCAGCCAAGTTTTCGCTGCATTAATCCACAGCATAAAATTTCCCACATTTGTGCAGTGCCTATATCAAGGAGCATCCCATCAAATCATGTCATTTGCCGTCAAAATGGGACCATCTCATCTTCAGTAACTGGAGGAGTTAATACAGGAAATCAAGATAAAAATGTGAAGGGAAATGATCTTCATACAGAAAATATAAGTGCTTCCACTATAGGCAAAGACTCCTCTCAGCAAAATGTGACTGATACGAAGAAGAAAAGTTTTTCGTTTGGTCTTATACCTTTGAAAATATCAGAATTAAACAAGTTTGTTACTGAGACATCTCGGCGCTTTATAAGGTCAAGTCCTGGTGTAGGTTATTCAAATTCTAGCAATGGTAATGCGAAAAAGGAGGATGACTTGAAGAATTCATCAACTTATTCTCTAGAACAAACTTTGATGAAAATGAATCAGAGTGTTATTTCTTTCTATGACACAAGCTGTGTGAAAGAGTTACCAAAAGTAGATATTGATAATATTGTAGCTGTTAATAATTCAAAAATCATCGATGTTCAGGACGAAGACCAACCAGAGGTATCTCATTCAGTTGGTCCACTTTTCCCCACACAAACAACAGAGGCAAAGCAGAAGAGAGCAGAGGCGAGAAGAGCAGAAAAAATATCAAGGTTGTCCCTTGAGTCACGGACCAGGGCTTTAGTTCAATCTTTGAGATCAGCTCATTCTCTTATGTCAAAACTTACTCGAGCAGAAGAATTGTGTGACCATCTAATTGCTCATCCGGAGTGTGTATGGGATGCTGCTAAGGTGAATCATAATATTGTATAAAGCACAGGCAATTTTGATTTTGTTACATGCTTTCGTATAATTTTATGATGATTAGATCATAAATGTAATTATATGTATTATCTGTTCATTAAATTCAGAAAGGTAGATTTAAATGTAGAAAAATAGGTCTTATTTGTTCTTACAATCTGAGTAATTCCTATCATTTGATAATGGTATTTTATTCTCAAATAAATCACAACATATAATTTTCCCATTTATTTTAGGAAAAGACAATCCCCCTTCTGCTGTCATTAACAAAATCTCCTGACAAGAACTTGAAAGGTCTTGCATATGAATGTTTAAGCTTGATGGGCTATGCAAAACAGCTAACATCGCCTGGTATAAGAATTTTGTCTGTTGATGGAGGAGGAACCAGGTATACTTTAAAACAGAGAATAAATGTTATATGTAGATTTGAATTGTTAGATGTGTTTAATTTCATAATACTTACTGCACATTGAAACATTGATTTTTGTATACTGCCGCATTCATAAAGATTTCTCTTGATTGCTGCAGTATATTTTTTGGATAATCGTTTTAAAATATAAAAACCAGTTTTCCATTCATGACATATTGACATTATTGGTAATTTTGGCATGAACTAAGCCTACACTATTATCCATGTTACAACAGAATCTCTAGTCAGGAAATATTTATTTCTTATGAAATTATCCCTCTTACAGTCTGGTATCTCCAATCCGGACTTCTGTAATCTGAATCCCTCTGTAATCTGAACCATTTTCTGGGAACAGATTTTTTTCTTATCATTTCTTAGTATTCCCTAATCCGGAAAATTCTGTAATCCTAACAAATTAATGGGATTAGAGAGACCAGATGTACCTGGATTTCCTGATTGAAAAGATCTAGAGGGATTTTATGAATATCTAAATTTATTGAGCTAATTATTTGACATTATGGAATATCATCTTTGCCTCCATGAGTAATTGATAAGGATTAAGTTAGAATCCAAAGATATCTGAAACCTTATGACTTTCAACTGTGTGTCCCTGCACATATGTCTGTTTATGAATGCTTAGAGAAATTTATCATTAAGAACAATGTGCTTTGATTTGTTGACTATCAGAGCAGTGTGCTAACCTAGATCTCAGTTGTAAATTGGAAATGATTGACTAATTGTTGACACTTACCAATCTAAGGTGCAGGACTTGCCCTAGGCCCTGTTTATGAATGTTCCACTATATTTTCAATCTTTTATGAAATCTTAATCATATTTTAGATCATTTGTTTGAAGTAAGTGATATTATGAAGCATGTCATCAAAAATAATTCACGAGTAAAAGAAAATTCAACAACTTAACGTTGCAGATATTCTTATATACACTTTTTTGTCTTTCTTCAATGCAGAGGTTTGGTTGCAATTGAATTTTTGAAGTCACTGGAAAAACAATCTGGGAAAAAAATACATGAGTTGTTTGACTACGTCTGTGGTGTAAGCACTGGGGCCCTTTTAGCAATAATGATCTGTTTGTACAAATTACCATTGGATAGATGTGAAGAATTATACAAAGACTGTTCTATTCGCACATTTACTAGGAACAGAGTTTTGGGTACTACAAAATTGGTGTGGAACCATGGATTTTACGACTCAGAAATCTGGGAGAACATCCTCAAGTAAGTTCATTGTTTGATTTTTAGTACAGTATATTTCCATCTGACCATTTCAGTCATGAAAATTGTCATCTTATTTGTTAGCCACATGTTGCAATGTAACCATGAGTCAAACCTAGATCTACATGTATGAGGTTAACAATAATGCTAAAGGCCTTGGAAGATGATGTCAGCTTTACTTATGTAAAGAACATATTTGTAAGAACATGAGGAGTGTGAAGAGAATTCAGTGATTCATCGTCTGTTGATTTTGTATCTTATTATGATGGTTTTGCTTTGTGAATCCATTTTCTTGTTTGAATATTTGATAAATCATAAAGCCTGATAGTGTAGCCACCAAAATTCAGGAACTTTTTATTGATTAGGCTGATGTGTCATAGGGAATAATTTGTAAAAAGACAATTTTTTCAGTAATCATATAATGAATAATATATACTATGAATCCCCGATATACTGCCAGCATCCGTTCCAACTTAAGATTGATGGTATAGAGAGTTTGGCCTTATACCGGGGTAACATGATTTTTATGTCATTCTCCCCTTCCCCTCACATTCCAACCAATATTAGATCTAAGATCTACATATAGTCACAATGCCATGGCAGTGACGGGACTCTTCTCTGATACAATTACTGCCATACCCGCAAATGCAGACTCATTAATATGTTAATACGCTACTATACTCACATGCACATGTGATATTTCAATTTTAATTCTTTTAGATTTTAGTACAGCGTTTGACTCAATTGATCATTCCATTCCGATCAACCTGCACATTCTTATTGATTAGCCGGAAATGTTTTTTTAGCTGGTTTCAGTCATAAATGTCAGAAGGCACCCAATCAGTTTTGATTAATAACATTGCATTGAATCCTCAATTTTAAACTAGATTGCAGTGTTCTGTCCTTTGTCTACTTTAGTATACACTGTAGACCCAAGCTTTGGCTGATGTAATAAGACAATACAATGCCAGTTTCCAAATATATGCTGATGATATACAGATTTATAAATCTGTCAATGCAAAAGATATTAGTGGCATGGGTTCATGTTTAGAAAATTGTATCAATGAAGTTAGAAAATTGATTATATAAAAAAAGCTGAAGATGAATGATGAAAAAACTGAAGTGCTATTCTGGCTGCGACCTTAAAAATTGTAATATATTATAAATTGGGACCAAAATTGTATTATTATTGCAAATGAAAAAGTATGTTATGCAGAAATGGCAAAGAATTTAGACATTTATTTTGACTCTGTTTTATCAATGGAGCACCATATTAACAACCACTGCAAAGTTTCATATTTTGAACTCAAAAGATTTGGGCATTTATCTAACTTTCTGAACCAATTTTCGGTTAAAACATTTGGTTAAGGCTGATATCATTTATTATAGATGTTGCAATGTAGGTCTACATCTAAAGACTATTTGCCTTGTTTCGCTGTAGTGTAATGTTAATGCAATAACACTGTTGCCAGTGATCTCTCTCTTCTTTTAAAACAATTTTTTCAAACTGTTTTCATTTTTTAAGGACATCGAATCGCAGCTGCATTGGCGGTAAATGAGTGATATTTTATTGACTTAGTTAAAAGTGCTCCTGCTAAACTTTGGTAGATGGCGGTAGGTGGTATATTGAAACAAAGGTAGACTTTTATATAGAGGAATTTTTGTACCAAAGTCAAAGGCTGGTAGTAAGCTGGTTGGTGGGAAAATAGGGGGTGTGGGAGGCTGGTATATTGCGGTTTCATTGTAATTAACTTCATTGCTATTATTATAATCTTTCTTTTCCATCAGAACTGAGTTTGGAACAAAGATGTTGATAGAGTTTGCACGAAATGAAGATTCCCCTCAATTGTCAGCAGTGTCTTCTTTGGTCAGTGCCCCAAAAATGACCAGCTATCTGTTTCGCACTTACAACCCTCCCTATGGAATGAAATCTCATTATCCAGGCAGCTGTAAATACAAGATATCGGAAGTTATCAGAGCCTCCTCGGCTGCTCCTGGATATTTTGCTCCTTTCCACCTTGATCAAGATGTACATGAGGTACTCATATCTTGTAAAACTACTGCTAAAGAATCTATTATTGAAATATACAACATGTAAATAACAAACAAAAGCAAATAGATATCTTCATACCTTCAGAACATCCTTTTTATTTTTATCAAATCCATTGTTTAAGTGTGAAATAGCTTTAGTTATTGGGGCAATCTGCCTCCAAATTCCAATGATTCCATTTAAAGTTAAGGAGATATTTCAATTTTGGTAGTTATTGATTTTTGCAATTGAATAAAAGAATTCATTCTACAGATAATTTAAGTCCTATTTCTGTTTTTGATAATTCCTACATTTTGATTCTTTCTTATCTAAATTATATTTTATATTCTTTATATCTGTGGAAATTGTTTATTAGAAAAGAGTTCATGTTTAAAAAGTTATTTACAATAAAAACAGTTACCTTTATTTTGGAGCACCATGTATTATATTATGTCTTGCTCTTTAAATAATAATGCATTGAATTAGAAAAAAATGTGTGAGAGCGCTTTTATCCTCCACCCATATTATTGTTGGTTGTTCATATTTGTTCTATTTCTGTCTCATTTATGGGTAAAAACCATAGTATGTTTTGGAAATTGCTCTTGATTTATCCATTTTATTCTTTTAATTTGCAATTGATTAATGTATATTTCACACATATGTTCCATGGCAGGATGGAGGCATTTTGAATAATAATCCTACAGCATTGGCCATTCATGAAAGTCGTTTACTGTGGGATAGGGAGAATATTCATTGTGTGGTATCTTTGGGTACTGGTCGTTTCACTCCTACTTCTGAAGCACCTGCAAAGGTATCTCTGAAGAAACGAATTTCCACCATTGTTGACAGTGCTACTGACACTGAATGTAAGTTAACATCTGTTGACAGTGTTGATATTGTAATTTTCTTTTATTTCAACCCAATTCCCACCCCTCTCTCTCTTTCTGTCTCTCCCTCTCTTTCTCTTCTCCCTCTATTTCTCCTCTCTCTCTCTCTCTCTCTCTCTCTCTCTCTCTCTCTCTCTCTCTCTCCCTCTCTCTCTCTTTTTTTTCTTTCATTCTTTCTTCTTATTTTTTCACCTCTGGTATTGAATGAGAGATTCCACATAATTTAGCACCACAATTTGAAATATAAAATGGATTTTGTACATACATTTTTTACATTAACGACAACAGTATCGACAAGTATCAACTTAAATATTTATTATGCAGTTTAAGCATGGCTTCCTGGCCTAGTGATTAAAGTGGTAGCCTTTGAACTGAAGATCGCAGCAGATTGAGGGTTCATATCATTTTTTGCTTTTTGTTTTTGTTTCTTTTTCTTTCTAATAACTTTTGTGAGTTTTTGTTTGTTTGTTTTGTTTTAGTTTAATCACTTTCACAACTCTCTCTACGTCTATTCATCATACAGCTCTCTTTTCACTTCTTTACTTTACTTTCAGTATTTCCTGATAGATCTAATATCATATTCAAATGAATATACAGGAGTTCATGTTGTTCTATATGCTTCCTTATTTTAAACTTAACTCTGTTCTCTTTCCCCAGCTGTACATTACACTTTGCAAGATCTCTTACCGGCAAAAACATATTTTCGTTTTAATCCCTATCTCTCCGAGGAATTTTTTTTGGATGAAATTCGTGTGAATAAAATGGCACAAATGCAGCATGATGCTCAAATGTATGCTCGTCGGAACAGCTACAAGGTTATTGCAGCAGCAGAAAGACTTGTTGAGAAAAGAAAACCCCAGCAGGTTGTTGGCGACTGGATAAGGCAAAGAGTAGAAAGAATCTAAACAAGAAAATATTTGTTATGTTTACTGTATGAATGGGACCAGCGGATACAAAGGGTGAGGGGGGAAAATGTCTTGATCTCTGGCTTTAGATACTATCTTGGATCTATGTAGATTTCATTATAATTTGCTCTATATAAATTGTATTTCAATTTAAATATTGCTTTTAAATTTCAACTAAAAACTACCAAAACTGCCTGGAGAAATGAAAGATTGAAAGAGAATTGAATAATCACTGATTTAAACCCTTCATGGAATTTACTGCACCAGCACTCATTGATTATAAAGTCGTTTCCTTAGACCACGCAATGGAAAAGGTGTTAGATCTAATATTGGTTTAACTCTACCTATGTTGTTTTATTTACTGTACCTTTTGAGTTGGTTGATACATTTTAATTGAACTTCAGGTAGCTGCTTATTTGAATAGATGTAAAAGGTTCTGAAATGTTATTATTGCTTTTGTCATTGTAACAAAGTGTTCAGGACCTTTTTTTCTCTTACCCTATAAACATGTTTTTATTTTGCTAAGTTCAAGGATGAATGTTTTTGTTTTGTTATTAATTCAAAGGATGTGACATTAAATGTCCATTTAATTTGTGATTACCTCATCAGACTGTGCAATCAAAGTAAACTATCAAAATATTCACATATCTGTTTTTTCACCGATGGAAATAAGGTTTGAATATATTAATAGAATATTGTTGGAAACATTCATTATGCTAATATGTCAATTGTTTTCTGCTATTGTTATTTTTACTAGTTTTGTCTAATGTTATTTTTTAAAACTCATCTCTGAACATCTCAAAAAGGGAATCAAACGGGTTTAAAAATTGAATCTCTTATTTGTTTTTTCATTTTGTCATTCATTAAGGATAGTTCCATTTTTTACCTCTCTTATAGTCCATCGTGGTTTTCTTTAGATGCTTGCCTTCTTTTGAATTGCCTCCCAAGTTTGTTTGGCCTGTTTGTTTGGTCATGAATTTCCTCATTGCTTCACATTCAGTTCCCATCATGGGTGACGGTAAATACCAAAAGACAAATTTCCCTTCTGGGATGAATAATGGGAATTTTATTTATTTATTTTATTTATGATAATAATGATAGATGAGTCTTTTTTATGTCTTCTTTTTATAACGGAGGAAGAGCATTGCATTTCCTGTTATTGTCACCCCTCCCCCTTCTTGACCTTTATGCTCTTCATACACTACTATTACTATATAATTGTTTATAGATACTCTCCTATTTTACTTTCCATATAACTATAACCCAACAGTGGCTTTACTTTAATTTTATTACTATACTAGTACTAGTTGACTTGAATGTAGAATACTAAGGTAATCGATGAATATGAACTGCCATACATAGGGAATCACATACCTACAGACTTGCACGCTTATACAGAGCACACATTGTATCCTATTGAATAATTGGACTTGAAAATAAAAAAAACTTACATGATTGTATAGTATGGGATAGGCAAATTTGACATGCTCTTCCAGGGCACACATTTTATTGTATTGGTTGACTCAGTTCTCCTCCTGTCCCATTCCCATTGTCAATCTTTTCTTATCGTGATATTTCTGCCCTCCTATTTTCATTTTCATGTGATAAATACTGGTACTCCTATGTTCATGTGCTTAAAATTAGTGGAAAAAAATATTTTTGAATACCTCATTTATTTTGTTATTGTTATGCCCCCATCTTACATGTTATCTGGTTTCTCATGACTGCTATAATAATTTCATTTTTCATAATGCAACCCTTAGATGGTCTCAGTTCTCTTTTGTCCTTATTATTAAAAAAAATAAAGGGTAACTTAATCTCAATCTATATATATCTGTGATTGACATTTGTTTCGGACAACTAAGTGTCTTTATTATTTTCTTCACTATGCACGTTTTATTAATTATTGTCTTGTATACTTTAAAATGGTTATGTTTATGGACACGTGGAATAATCTTTATCTTTTATCATCTTCATCATATTATTTGGTTTGATCCACTTTTCCTTTAAAAAAAGCTAATAACCTTTAAGTCTGTTCCTGTATTTGTAAACATATTATTATACTCCCACTCCAAAAATTGTTGGTGCTATTTTTCTTTTTGTGCATTTGTATTACAACATGCTATTGAATTTTCTTTTTTCTCTTCTGTCATTTACCAGGTAGGACAAACAGCCTAGTTAAGGCCAAATCTGAATCAGTTTTCTGAATGCGTCTCCGGCTAGTGCCATTCTTCTCTTCACGTCAGCAGTTCTTCCACCATCTCCACTCACATTTGCCCCTAAATATATGCATTTTTCAATTTCCTCCACTTCCTTTCCTCCGACTTTGATTGGATTTTCATTCTTGCTGTTAACTTTCATGACTTTGCATTTCTTGGAGTTTAATTTCAGACCTACTTTGGCAGCGGTTCTTTCTAGTTAGGATGTTTGCTTTGGAGGTGGTTAAGAGATGAGGAAAAAAGGGCTATATCATCTGCATATTCCAGATCTTCAAGCAATGACATAAAGTCTCATTATATTCCGTCTTTTTACCTTTTCTCATCGCCCAGTCTATTGTCAGAAGGAATAGAAAGCCTGACATGCAGCATCCTTGCTTAATGCCTGTTGCCACATCAAACTAATCTGTCTTTTCATGTTCATCGATCACCTCACACTGAAAATATTCATACAATGATTTCACCAATTTGATTAATTTGAGGGGGATGCCATATTTTTTCATAATCAACCATAGACTATCTCTGTGCACTGAGTCAAAAGCTTTCTCAAAATCTATGAAATGGATAAACATTGTGGCATTCCACTCATTGGCCTGTTCTAGAATGTTTCTTAATATAAAGATTTGGTTCGTAGTTACTTTTCCTTTTCGAAACCCAGCTTGTTCTTTTCTCCGGGTATGATCTACCCCTGCTTGTATTCTACTTATGAGGATCTTAATAAGCACTTTGTTTGCCAATGGGAGGAGTGTAATTCACATCCAATTATTGCAGTCTTGTAGGTCTCCCTTCTTGGGAATTTTACAAATTAGTCCTCTGTTCCATTGCCTTGGAACTCGTTCATCCTACCAAATCATATCTATTAAGTTTATCATTTCCCTACCAGTCTGTTTAGGGTCTGCTGTAAGTATTTTGGCCGTAATTTGATCTTCACCAGATGCCTTTCCATTTTTAAGTGTTTTTATTGCAGCTATTATTTCTTGTAGGCTTGGTTTCTCAGTTGAAACACTGATTTCATCACATTCTTCCTCTTCCTCTGGTGTTTCATTTGGGATTCCTGTTAAGTACTTCGTGAAAATGCTCTTTCCATCTCTTAAGTCTAGTCTCTTTGCTCTTCAGTAACTCTCCTTCTCTATTTTTTACTGCTGCTGATCTTTTTGTTGTTTTTACTCCTGTCAACTATTTGACAATATTGTATAATTCTGTCTGTCTACCACTTTTGGCTGCCTTTTGGGCCTTTTCAGCTTTTTCTGACATCCATTTCCTCTTGTCACTTTTCTTAACTTCTTTGTCCTTAATTCTCTTTTCTTCTCTCTGATTTAGTGCTTTCCAATTTCTTTTTATTCTCCTTCCTTTGATCAAGAAGCTTCCAAGTATTTTCACCAATCCAAGGCTTGTTCTTGCCCTTCTTATAGCCAATTACTTCTTCAGCAGATTTACAAGTGCCTGTCTGTAGTGCTCCCACACTTCTTCTGTGCCATTGAGTCCTTCTGGCTTCTCCTCAATCTTCCTCTTAACAACATCATTGTATTCCTTTTTCCTTTTCTCGTCACTCAGCCTTTCCACATCTAATCTTGGCTTCACTTTTTGTTTGTCTCTGTGTGCTCTAAGTTGTAATTGGATTTTGGTTTTGACCAAGTAGTGGTCACTGTTGCAATCTGCACCTCTATGGACACGAATGTCCAATATGGATGATCTCCACGTTCCAATTATCATTAGATGGTCTATTTGGTTGGTTACACTCCCCCCAGGAGATCTCCATGTTGCTTTGACTTTGTCGATATCTTTGTGTGGGAATAATGTTCCTGCAATCACAAAACCATTTAGTTAAGAAAATTCACAATGTCTATCGCCATTGTCATTTCTAGTACCCCACCCATTGGTACCCATTGTTCTTTCGTAGCAACAATTATCACTACCGACCTTAGCATTCATGTCACCCATTATAATAGTAATGTCATTTTATTGCAGCTCTATAAGGTCTCTTGCAATTCCAAATAGAATTTTTCCTTCTTTTCATCAACTTTTTCGTTGTGTGGGGCGTTAAGTCTGTATTATGGTTATTTTCCTGAATCGGGAGTAAAATCTAGCCATAATAATCCGTTTATTAACTGGGGTCCATTCCATTAGCGATGCCATTACTTGTGGGCTTATGATGATGGCAACACCTCCTTCATGCACTTCTTCATCTCCGCTGTACACTATTGTCTGGCCTGATGACAGCCTGTATTTACCTTGGCCTGTCCATCTATCTACACTCACTAATGCCAAGAATGCTTAGTTTTCAGATTTATGCTTTAGTTATTTCTTTTTGTTTTGTATTTTGTCAATACGTTGAACCAAGTATGCAAAATGCAAATACTTTCTAGACAATGAATGTAAACATTAATTATTATGACAAGGAATATTTGCTATTTTTTCTTAAGTTTTGTATTCCTGTATAGAATGTTTGGTACAGAAAATAATTTACCATTAATTCTTCAGTGAACTGTTTACTTTTAGTTATTTTATAATCCATTTACTATTATGTAATTATTTAAGGAAAAGGGTCACCAGCTGTCTTAAATTTACAGTCTACTGCTGATAAATCAACCATCTTTGCAATAACAGAGTTTTGAAGCAATATGTTTACTGGGAACAAAATAATTTTTTTGTACTCGGGGGCGTTAGTGGCTTAGTGGTTAACACAGTTCAAACAGGAGAAACTCATAACGACATCGGTCAGCTGAGTGACTTGGTTGGATCGTATCCCGCTAGACGCAAATTTTCTCGATAACCACTAGTCATTGGCGGTGTGTCCTTAGGTAAGACACTTTG
>JASKDV010180953.1:0-21772 GCA_032466395.1 Aegires albopunctatus
ATTTCCAAGTATTTATAAAGTGATTCTTTTCTTCAAGTTAGTTATATACGCTATGTAAATGCCATAACCCGTCCGACCGCTGGGAGCGGTCGCTCGGCATTTTGGAACGATCTATCGACCGCTGACAGCGGCCTCTCGGGTTTAAAGAGTTAAATGATGCTAATAAGTATAATTGAAGTTACTTTCCCAATAACATCTAGCTGTTCCGTTTTTCTTAGATCATCATATAATTTTTTCCTCAAGTTTATTGAGGCATTTCCAAGATGAGTGAAGGACAGGGCTAAAAAATTAACAAACATCTTCTTTCAGAGACATATGATTAATAATAATATGAAACAATCCAGAAAATTTTCTTATTAAGTCAAAACTCATTGGCTAATTATCTTTAGTTTAAGATATTGGAGTGTTATATCTTCGCTAGCTGTGAGAACACAGTTTATTTGTATTAAGCCTAGGTCTCAACTTGACCTCAACCCAAGAATGTTGGGTCCATCTCTCTCTACAATTACAATAAATAAAGTGATGTCACCTGATGAAAGGCTATTCATCTTTAAAGTTTATCTAACAGTTCCTTATAATAATAGAATATGAATATGAGCGTAAGTTGCACAAAATATGTATAGTGGTAGGAAATGAGTTTGATAGCATAGAGGAATTGTGGAGGAACATTTATTTGAACTTTGAAAGAATTATAAATGGTGAATCGTGGACTAAAAGAAAAGCTAAATAACTCTTTTTAAGGAAAGATTTACTTAAATCTCACCCAAGAATCATTTGTTTCTTAAATTTAAGAATAAGACTTAGAAATCCTTATTTGTCCACTATTCATATGGAAATTTTTAGTGGATATGTTTGACGAGTTTGCCTGTATTTATTTTAAACATATTGTTGCTGTCATTCTATAAACATATAAGATAAGGGCAAAATAAGAAATTTTGTGGGGAAAAGATTCACTTTTACGTTTAGAATTAGACAACAAATCGAAAATCAGAAAATTTGTAGTTATTATACGTTTTTAGAATGACAGCAACAATGAACTATTCAGTTTAATTCTTGATTTTGTGTAAAGCATTAATCATTTGTTACCACTTAAATGGCACTTTCTATGAATATTGTTTACATCATCTCAGGTTTCAATCCAAGATGGTATGAGACTTGCACCTTCAAAATCAGAGCGCCTGAACTTGCATTAGTGAGATTCACAATAAAAGATGAGGACAGGGGAAGAGATGATTTCATTGGTTATTATTGTTTGCCCTTCATGAGTATACAAGAAGGTAGGACTTTAGACTTCCGTTTTGTAAGTCTGTCGAATAGATTTTGTATTTATTTCATATTCATTTAAGAAAATGTTTTAGAATTTCTGTTTGAAAAGAGATATACATATATATTGTCTCTATCTCAGCCTGATAACAAACAAAGCAATGTATTGTATGTAAGGACTTACACTTACAGTGCAGCCCACCTATAATGCCTTTGGATATACCGATATCCTGCTTATAGCGACTCCACATACCGTAGTCCCATTTATTTTATTATATATCATCAATAATAAAATATCCGATACAGCAACATGAAATTTGACAGTCCTGCTTATAGTATACTGACAATCAACTTGGTCAGTGTCGGCAACATTAAGTTAAAAATAGCAATCCAATGAAAACCCTTGCTTGCCTATCAATACAATTCAATGCACTTCGGCTATCAACCAGCTCCCAACCTCTAAAAACAGCTCTATTAAGGGCCAAATATCAGTTTACGATTAACCTTGTTGCTTGGCTTTGCCTTCTAGTCTTGCTGAGTGATCTCCCTCGATTTTTATTTATTTTATCTATTGATTGGATACACCGACTTCTGGTTATAGCAACATATTATCTACAGTCATGTTGTTATATGACTCATTCTCAAAAGGTCGGAGTGATTTTGTTGCATGAGTTCATAATTTTCAAAATGATCAAATTAAATATTTCTCACTGTTTTCTGTTTCATATATCACCACTTGTAATAAATTTACCAGTTACAAGATAACCCTCGCTTGTATTGTTTGTACCCGGTATATCCCTTTTGAAATGTGTCCTAATCCTATGTCACAGGCGTCATTGATGACACAAAAACAGTTTTTAAAATTTCATATTTCAGCTTGGAATTTAATTTGTTTTAATGAATTACACAAATATAATGCATAATACATTAGAACAAAAGCCTTCATTTTGTATTTGTTTTGCCTGCCTCTACTTGCCTCTACCTTGATTAATGTCACCATGACGCCTGTGATCTAGATCTATCTGTAATCTAGAGTCTATGTATTACATGTCATGTTAACTTGTTTGAAGACATTGTAAGTAAAAGGTGACGGAATAAGAGAAAGGAAGAAAAATATGAGAATAACCAGATTCTGAAGTACAGATATCAAAAAATGTAAATTCATTAGCGATTTTCAATACTGGCGTCATTGTGACAAAAACGGTAGTTCTGGGCATCGACCCGGTTTTTTAAAAGCTGGTTATCCAAACCTGTTTTGCAGTTCCTGGGTTCAATGATCTAGAAGATCTCTAACTGAGTCCTTCGACCCAGTTTTGACTATAAACGTATGAGAATTGAGAGAATCGGAAAATAGGCCAAAACCGGGTAGAGATTTTTAAAAATGGTTGTCTGGGCTTGTAACTGGTTATCCAGATTTGAAACATTTTCCACCCACCACTAATTAATGGTATTTATGTCATATGTCTAACATGTGACTACGGTAATCTCAAGCTGGAACGGTATTAGATCTAGCCAGGTTTTCTAACAATATAATAGATCTATAGTATAAAATAAAACTTCACAAATATAACTAAGCCCATGCTGATCATTTAATTTAGAAATTTAAGTGTAGATCTACTTTGGAAACTGACGTTCATCTTATCACTACCGTCATTCTGCTGACACAAAGAATCACAATGACCAGTTGAGCTCTACTACCCATTACTTCGCCTGCTTGCTCCAAAATCATCTCTACAATGTCACATCCACTGTGTTTGACTTTTAGAATGAGTAATTAATCAATATTGTAGACGAATGACCATGTTACTACACCATGGATGGTGTTAGAGAGGCAGTGTGCCAATGATAGTCACCGCCATCATGCTTGGCAAATTGATGAATGAATGACATGTTCCGCGAAGCCTACGAGAGTTGTTTTCCAGTGATTAAGAGTAGTCGGACTTGGTTATGTAAATAGTGAAATCATTTTCCAGCACTTTAACTTTAAAATTTAAGCCAAGAAAAGAAATTGGGATCGAGCAGTATGAAAGGTGATCACCGTCGTCATGAAGTGACACAATCTCTTCATTATATCTTTAAATCCTTGGTTTATGACCCCAAACCCATGGGATTTTATTATTTCTACGATTTTCAGAGATATTTCCCTCTATATTTTAATTTTTTAAGTTGGTCTTGGTCTTTGAGAGACTTTTTATCTCTTTTCCGTGGCAAGAATTATGTTGGCTAGGTATGATATAGTGCATGATGCCTGTGACTCAATTTTAAACTTGTCCTAACTACATTAAATTTAGGTCGGGGAGAATTTAAAAAACCTGGAGTCAGCAGCTGGATCAATGGAGTCTTCTGAATAAGCTGTGGTTAAGCTTTGCAGTTATTCATTCACCCACCTGAACATGATAGCACACACCAGTCAACAGAGCAACAAAAATTAGAAAATAAAATCAAGGCTTTTCAGGTTTCATCTCAATCATACTAAATTATATTACTATTTTACTTCTCTTAGTTATCTAATATTATTAGTATTAGAACAATTTAAAAGCTACATTCTTACACTAAAAAATTCTTTAAAAAATCACTTAATCGTTGTGTTTGGGCTGTTTTCCTGAAACACACTTAGGAAAGTCGACCTTTTGAGAATGAATCATATGGTAGCACATAACCAAACCTGGGTGTAACAATTCGACAAGCGCCATTTTGCAACTTGGAGTTTGTCAATTTGTTGCACCCAGGTAACCACATCTATTATACTTATAAAATGTCCAAGATTTAAAAAACAATTCCTATGATTTATTAACCCTTTTAACATTTAGGAATAAGTGTAGACAAAATACTCACAATTTTATCAGCAGCATTGTTGTCTGAATTGACCATAATGTCCACATCATCGTTGAACTCATCAAGGTCATTTTCATACAGCTGTCGTAATAGCTAGTACACAGAAAACAGAATTTACAATAACAATGGTTATTTTAAAACCTTGAAATCCATAGAAAGTAGCACTCTGACAATTTCCGTAATTAAAGTTTTTTTTACACATTCTATTTTCTCTAGTACACATTAAAGATTTTTATAACATCATTCCTGAATTATTTGATTTTGTTGCTCTTAAACATCATTCCTTCTTCTAAGTTACGGAATGAAAACTAGGAAAAGCCCTCATATGGTGTTTAAGGATCTTTCCCTCTTGACTATAATTCACATTAAGGCTATTCATTATAATAAGTTATTCTGTGCAATTTTCATTTTCCCCTGAGTGAATGTATTTTTATAGTCTTACGACTTATATTTCATCATATCGGCAGTGTCGCAAAAATTATGTGTAAGTCCAAAATCTGAGAATTGGACTTAAATGCAATGCTTGCAACAGCGACGATACATGTATAATGCGTATCACATGAATTTGTAGACCGATTTGACAGTGTCTTTCTGATTATATTATCAACATCTTCATTAGTCATCATCTAAAGGAAGACGCAAAATGCACAATCAAAAATGATATATCCTTTCCCTCTTGACTATAATTCACGTTAAGGCTATTCATTATAATAAGTTATTCTGTGCAATTTTCATTTTCCTCTGAGTGAATGTATTTTTATAGTCTTACGACTTATATTTCATCATATCGGCAGTGTCGCAAGCATTATGTGTAAGTCCAAAATCTGAGAATTGGACTTAAATGCAAAGCTTGCGACAGCGACGATACATGTATAATGCGTATCACATGAATTTGTAGACCGATTTGACAGTGTCTTTCTGATCATATTATCAACATCTTCATTAGTCATCATCTAAAGGAAGACGCAAAATACACAATCAAAAATGATGTTTTAATTGAATTGTAGTATTATTTGTATTCTGCCATTATAAAGTAGAGCTCATGATTTTGTGTCCTTATCATCATCATTATTATCACATCAATATCCTCTATCCTTACATCTTGTTTTTTCTTGACCGCCCTGTCTTCTGTCCTGAGCATCATGTGAGCAGCCCCAAGTTCTGGTTGTCTGTTTTTGGCAAGATGTACTGCTAATGATTTTGTAGCATCTTGTGACTTTGACTTGCTTTCAGGGATGTCCTTGGGTTTGGATCTAGGATGAGTAGGGAACGACTCTCTGGTTTCTCCTGCATTAGATTTGAATCTGAGGTGCAAGGGAAATAGAAATACATTATCTTTTTATTCATCTAATGTTATTCTTATTAACACAGAGTAGAAAATCCCTCTAGGTCTCTTCCCTTTGTCAGAGGTACAAAGTCTGAAGCTAAGAATGATCCAGCCACCATATTCAAATAAATCTAAATGCTGGTGCTTTTTTAAAACTCTAGGATAATAAAATTAGTAAAAATGATATTGCATGACAGAAATTCTAGTAAAAAATGAGGTTCTGAGTGATGAATTAATAATCTAATAGTAAATAATTGCAAGTGATGATTTAAGAATGATTCCAAATTCTTGCTACCTAGACTTGAAATCACTTCGCGTGAATGGGTATCCAAAAGTAGAAGTGTGAGACAAGCCTCCGTCTCCACAGTAGTACTCTGTGATGTCTTCAATGTCTTCAGGCCTGAGAGAGGGGATAGAATAAATATAATAGTCTGATGCATTTAAAAAAAAATAATGAAAAAGAGTTAAACAACAATTTTGCATTAAATGCAACTTTTTCATTGCTTTACATCAATTAAAATAATTATATTTCAAACTTTGTTCTGCCCTGCAAAAAGCTCTTTTCAGTTAATTTTCTTTTTCTTCGTGTTCTAGATCTTGATGAAATACTTTTATAACCTTTGATATCATGGTTACTGAAATTACCATTTTACACGAGATTCAAGATCAGGTGATAAAACTGAGTTTGTTGTGTTAGTAACTTTGGTGCCAAAATTTGAAAATTTTGAAACTGAGAAAATAAATAGAGCTGATTGATCATCAATTATGATTATATTACAATCTCGCCGCTTATAGTTATTAATGTAATTGTAAAATTTTTATTTCAGAGGCTTAAATCATTTAAACTACTTTTTTGTTTCAAAGGAATTCAATGTTATACAATCCCAAATTGATAGCAACCTTTTGTTGTCGTTATCATGTGTAGATGGATCAAAAGCAACTTTTTTTTGAGGTTTCCCTGGAGAAAACTGGAGGGAAAAAAAAATATCATAAATGCATTAGATAAAGTAAAAGCTTTCTTAAAGCATTCATCTTTTCTAAACATAAACCAAATTTTGTCAACAATTCAAAAATTCAACTTCCCATGGATTTTGATGTAGGCTAGCCCTAAATACTCACTTCATTCCTTGGTCTGGAATATTTCATGCTCTGGGCATTAAGCTCCTTGGCACGGCGAACACTGTCACTGGAAATGGCTGGTCTGGGCTGCTCTCTGGAACAGTAGAAAGATTGTAGAAGAGGTAGATAATTTTTTTTTAAGTCAAAGGATGTGCCTATTTAATGATGATGATGATGATGATGATGATGATGATGATGATGATGATGATGATAATAACAATAATAGATTTAAGAGATTAGATATGGTAAAAATATTAAAAATAATTGTATGTCTTACTCAAAACTGTTTTTATCAAATTCTCTCTCAGCACGCCTCCTTATTGGACTGGTGCGTAGTGCAACACGAGTCAAGGCGGCTGTTCTTTCCACAAGTTCTCGTAGATCATTGTGAGAGCTTGATAAGCCTCTTATTGTGATTGGTTCCTCCGCTCTAGAATGAAATGAAATATTAAGCAAGATTATGACAGATCAACATTCACTATCAACATCAATGAACATACCAATTTGACTTTGATTTTCTGATTCCTGCCTGCTGAAATTTTTTCAATCGCCACTGCCAAAGAAAGTTTGAAAGCATGTTGTGTTTTGCAGTTCTTATAATGAGGAGCACAGGATATTGCAGATGGTTGAGTTTGGTTATATTGGCCTATTTCATAACTATTGGTGGTATTATATCATGTTATAATCAAAGGCTTTTTTCTTTGCCTAACATGTCATAAAAATCATAAAATGTGTTAGTTAGTAGACGTATTCTACAATAAATCCACAAAAACTGAGTATGTGTAAAATTGGGAGCTCAGGAGTAAACATTGTTTTAACTTTGAAATTGCATGTTGTTCTTAGTAAATACAAGCAGTTATCTTCATAGGCAGAGCCTTGCTGTAATATTTGAATGAGTTTCCAAACATTGCATTGCTTGTGCATTGCACTCATAATAAGTCTTTACAGTCTATAAAGAGATGAACAGGATTTGAAAAAGTACTTTTGCTTCAAGACAAGAAAATACAGACCAAGTTCGAAATATAGAGATCCAGTTGCAGATCCAGGAAATGTCATTCAAATCTGTTTTTTGTATGGTTTTTTTTCTTGTTCTTTTTTTCTTTTGCTTTATGAGTGGAATTGCACTAGTTTGAATTATTAGTCACCTAGGATGGTTTACATTGACTTGATCTTCTTCACAGCTTAAATTGACAAAATTCTAGGTTAAACTGAGAATCTTAAAGATTTGAAATGGTTAGATAAATAAATATATTAATGAATGAATAAATACGGTACTTGTTAGACAAATTTTTCTCTGACAAATATTTTTCTTCGATGTCCTTCATATGATAGTCAATTGGCCCCACTGTCGCTCTAAGGCGGTCTGGTTTTTCCAAATTCTCTGAACGTCTTGACAGTGGCAATGATGCTGTAAAACCTATGGGATGGTAACAATGCATTCAATAAGACAAGATAACATCTTATCTTCCAAAAACGACACATTCTTTTGTCATAATGCAGTCATTAAATAGAAATGATAAAAAACAAATAAATTGTTTTAAAAAATGTAATAATTAACATAAAGTATATATAGTAAAATATGTATTAAAAAAAAAAAAGTTCTCATCAACATATTGATCCTATGTAAAATGGGTAACAAAAAGGTCTCATCAACATATTGATCCTAAGTAAAATGAACGCATAATGATGGAATGTTCAGTCTGTATTTTAGATGAAATTCAATGACACTTACGTTTATCTGAATATCCATGAGCAATTTCATAGTCGGTGGTCTGCTTTGTTCTATGAATTGATGCTGATGAATTCTCTGTAGAAGTCAAGATAGAAAGAATGTTTAAGAGATATCATATTTGTATAATACAGATAAGAAGTTTGAATATCAAATTTCAAAAAAATCTTAATTCAGATTCATAGATATATATTATTTGTGACTTTAGCCAACTTTCAACACTAAATTTTTTTTTCATGCTGCATCTACAGCTGTCATATTTTGCTAAATTTTCTAAAATCCTGGAAAATGGGTTTTAATGGCTTGTTTTTCTGTTTCATTTTTGCCTCTGGATTGATTGAAATTGTATTGTTTCATGCGCTTGATTAATAACCTTTAGATCGACTGAGTACATTGTTTGAATTTAACAATTAATAAAATAAAATAAAAATAAGGCTGAACTTACGTTGATACTTTTAAGAAAATTTACAAAAATAAGATACACCAAGTTTGGCATATACGCATAAAATAAGATTATTAAATGCATGGCCCAGCCAGGTTTTTATTAAAGGCATTAGTGTTGTTTGTAAAGTCAGAATCAAATACGATTAAAATTACACTCGGAATCTGATATACTGATCTGTTTGAAATACATTCACTGTGCATGCGCCCTGGTTTCTACAACCATTGATTCAAAAATGGTGTCCCAAACCGTATAAGAAAGCAGCAATTGGGAAAAGCAAAAACTAGCATTTGAACACAGGTCTGGCCCTTTCTAATTATAATAATACTGATGATGATAATAATAATAACGATAATAGCGAACATTTGATAAAATGCCAACATCTCATGGTTAAGAAGCTCTGGGCGCTTTACAGTAAATAAAATAGAGACATTGGCAACATAAATCGAGACTTCCAATGACCTTATTTGTCCCCATTTTGATTCATTGATACCATATCAATATGTTGGCACTGGCATAGTGGTCATCGTTCTTGCCAGTCATTAGGGAGACCAGGCTTTAATTTTCGATGAGGATTATTATTATATTTTATTTTCTATTCAAATGTAAACAACTTCATTCAAGCTATCAGGGTTGTAGATCTAGACCTCAGAATTGGGATATTTTCTTTAAGTTATCTCTCTCTTTTTAAACAATATCATCCCCCACCTCTTAGTTGCGACATAGGCTTGACATATAATATCTTGATCTTTGCTTATGGCCCAAATATAAATGAAAATCCAGACAAAGAAATGACACAACTGTTAAGGTTAATGTTAAAATGAATCAGATGAAATTATGTAAACAAAAACCCAAACAAAATAAATTCTTTAATGCTCAATCTTTTCTATAGTCATGCAAATAAACTGAAATAAAAATCCAACTGTGATTTGAAAAATATAACTGGATTCAATTGTTTATAAACTTATGGATTTTTCAAAACTCTCAATATAATGTTAACATATTGGTTTACCAGACGATGCCCGATAATTTTCAAAGCCTAAAGTGATAAGAGGAATTAAATACAAAAATTGTATTGTTGAAAACATTCCGAAAGGTTACTGAACAATTCATTTATATTTTTTTTGGACATGGGTACAAATTATTTTAAAAAAAACAGATGCAGATTAAATGTTAGGAAAAATTCATACTGCAACAGAGTATGAAACATTTGGAATGACCTGCCAAAATCAGTAGTATTGTCAAATAACATATTAACATTTGAGCATAGGTTAGACAAATACTGGAAGAACCAGGATCGATTGTACAACTACCGTGAGCCAATCACTACCGGACACCGCGGAGAGGTCTTTGAGAACAAAGAATGGTGTCAAAGGCTATTTTAGAGCCTATAACCATTAACAATTTTGTTAGCATTTGTGAACAGTAGATCAGTAGACTTAAAAAAATAATAAAAAAATTGGAGAGAATATTAGTTCATGTAGCTCTAAAAGTTGCAAATTTGGTCACGACAAAAAAGTTGCTATTTTTCAGATACCAAATAAGCATGGCCTGACATAAACTCCTAATTCCTAAGTAAAAAAATCATCCTAAAGCAAATTAATTTGATATTAGTATCAGTAATTTTACAGCTGCTTGAACTTGATCCCAGCTTTGATGACAGCATAAATAATAAAAAGGAAATGACCAAAGCAGGTTATTGTGTCTTTAAAAGAGATAAACAGACCTCCCTAGTTAGAAATTCCAAATTCTGTAGTGACTTCATAATTTTTTTGTAATTTGACAGAAATATCTGTAATGAGGTGGTTACATTGCAAAATTACAAAATTAATATAATGGTTACTTAAAATCATGTAATGAAAGATGTCTTAGAACTTAAATTGCTAGTGACACTTTCCTTTTCTTCAAAGAAGGTTCTGTGTTAAATATTTTAAAGATTCTAGACCTACATGGAGATATGGATGTCTAAACTATGGCATCTTGAATGTTGGCTTGATAGAAAGAAACAAGTATGAAATACAAGTTTAAAAAAAGATACAAAGTGATCCAAAAGTCAAATTTTATTTATCTCAAAAAATCTCTATTTAACTGACAATTTTTTAAATTCTTTAATTTGGTATGGTATGAACGTGTTTTCTGTAATGATTACAGATTTTCTGTAATACTAAGGAGGTCTGGATAAAGTTTAATGCCTGATTTTTGAATTTGTCAAACCATGCTTAGAGTGATTTCATTCTATTGTTTGGAACCTATGCTACAAAAGCCATCTAGCACAGTAAAATGGTGATTTTCTGCACTTAAAATAGATCTAGATTTAGATCCAGATCATGTACAAAACAAAAGGAATTTGAAGTTTTAGATTTAAATTCACTATTCAGTACAAATCTTTTCCAGTAGATCTTAATTATAAACGACTCTGCTCATAGCCCAAATAATCACTCCAAAATTATTATTTTTTGCTTGAAGGTAATTGTGGAAAAAATACTATCTTCATTTTTGCTGATTTTGCCAGATGTCTGTAATAAGAAAGATTTACTGGTAGAAGGCTGTTTCTTAGTAAATACAAGAAATGATAACGTTATATTAACTGTTCAATTGAGCATGCTGGAAGCATAAACCTGCCTGACCTGCCCCTAAGGATGAACAAGCATGATAATGATGGTAAAGGTGATGGGTAAAGACATGGTGCAAACTACCATTTGAAACATGCGATGTTGGAACGCCAATGCCCAAATCAGTTGGTTCAATTCCCTGTGGCTGGCTTGGAGGTACATTCCTTGGGTCTCTCTCTGTCCAAACAGTCTTTAATGAAATATTCAAAGGGGGTAACAAAAGTTTTTTAAAAAAAAGGTAAGATATTATTTATGAATTTACAAATAAAAAAGTATCCAACAGTTATCTCTCAATATTACAAGTTAATAAAAGTATAATATGAGGTGTATCAAATCCAGCTAGTGACATTAATGACACAATATATGTGTTATATAAAGAAGAGAAATCACCAAAATAAAGGATATAAAATAGAATTTACTGTAAAAAAATGAACTTAATGTCAGTTTTATACGTTTACATTCTATCATTGTTGGAACAAACAAAATCTTGACTAAAACTGAGTTTCTAGATGAGTGCATCAAAGAGAAGGAAATGGAGATATATTGGTAAAACATTAAAGATCTATCTTTAGATATATTGGTCAAACATTAAAGATCTACCTTTAGATATATTGGTAAAACATTAAAGATCTATCTTTAGATATATTGGTAAAACATTAAAGATCTACCTTTAGATATATTGGTAAAACATTAAAGATCTACCTTTAGATATATTGGTAAAACATTAAAGATCTACCTTTGGAAAGGATAGAGGCTGTGACACATACGTTGGTTTTCTATCTTTCTCCTCTTTTGCATCTAGATCTGTAGAGTCAACTGTTTTTTCTGCGATAATTAAAATGAAAATATTTCACAAATCATTGCATTAAAAAAGTAAGTAGTGAGAGGAAAAAAAACCTTGTGATGTTTTAATAAAGGATTAGATAACGGACAAGATTACATATGAAAAGAAAAAATATGATAAACAATGATTCAATTTAATTTTCATAGTCAAAAAGCTTTATTCATTTGCATGTCTTAAAAACAAAATATGGATAGCTATTTTTATTAGCAAATAACCAAAACCCAAACAACACATAAAGTAAGAAATTATATGGTAAGACTATAATAATTGAGACATAAATATCAACAATGGATCTGATTCTTGGGTAATGTCCATCAACTTACGTCCAAGAAAAGACTCGGACTGGTCTGGGCATATCGGAGAAGGGGGTGCGTAATACTTTGATTCAATGTCTTTAACATTGTTTCCTCTGGTAGTCATGTTGTAATATTCTTCATGACTGATGACTGTACTCCTGTTTTCTGTTAGGAAATTCAAACACAATGTAGTAACATTATCTATCATTCCATTTTTAACAAATAAATGAATATGGTATGCACTTTCTAATACCTTCTTTAAAAGGAAGTACAATGACAATATATTGAGGAGAAATTAAGATATATCCGCTAGGTGAGCTATGAAATTCAATTTCCAAAACACCATTGAAAATTTTCTCAGACGCCCCATTACAACACTCCCAATAGTACTCAACAACGATTTATCAAAATTAAAAAACACAACACCCCTTCGACGAAAAACTGAAAGAGATCTGAACTACCTAAAATTTTGGCTAACAACCATCGAAGATGGAAACTACTAACAAAGAGTATATAAGAAGCTGCTAAAGTATCCCTGTCGGATGATTAGGGAGCGAAAGGCCATGTTAAGTAAGTCAAATCACAATGACAATAAAATTAATGACACAAGAAATTGTATATAACATCAAGACATTTAGACAGTTGACAACATCTATAGTCTATTTCAATTAAAATCAACAAAAAAAGTTTTTGGATAACCTTTTTATTCTGTAATCTTACAAATTAAATAGCATATAAGCATTTGGAAAATAACAATAATTTTTATTTTACATTTGTACAGCTTGAAACAACAAAGTTTTCTTTATAGCTTCTTTAAAAAATAAATGAGTTTTTCATGTTTACCTAGTTTGGCTTTCATAACATCATTAAGTGCAAATTCATACTTCTTTATAGACATGCTGAAAATCTCATATCAGCAAGATGTCTTAATCCTATGACTTTATATATCAGTAAAATGTATTTCACACCAAGGATATAACAGATGTTTAAATTGACATAGGTATTCAAAGTTTTATTATGCTACGTAAATTTTAAATCAATCAGCTGGCTTAATATAAAATTAAAATCATAAGGGATTCCCAATGTGGTGTAATTGTATAAGCCATGGAAATTAGGACTTTACCGAGACCCTTGAGAAAACCTTGACCCAATTAAGGCCCACTCTGTATAAAGAGTAGGAATGCTTTCATATGTTTATATTTTACTTCAGTGGTGGAAATCCATTGTCAAAACTTTCATAACACTATACATGTAAAAAAGAATTAAAATAAAAAGAAACTAATGTAGTATGTAGTGACCTTGGTGAAATTCAAAGTTGTAGCAGCATATGGTCATATTGTGTTGAACAGATAGCACCTACTCATCAATGCTTCAAAAGCAGATAGATCTAGATCTAGAATAGAGTCTAAAAAAGTTGGCCACCTCTCTATAACCATTGTTATCAGGTGGCTTACTTTTCTGGACATGGCCGAGTTGTTTGGATATCATTCTTGATCAATGTCTAGAATCTACATCTAGATTTAGAATCTTAATTTAGTACTTAATTCAAAAGTAAATCTAGTTCCAAGAATCTAATGGCAATTGCCAATACCATTGTCCACAAACAAACCACACAACACTCGAATCAGAAATTGATCTAGACCTAGAGCTAGATAGTTCTTTCTATTTCTCGATCTTGTTCTAAATCTATACATCTAGTTCTAGAATATTGCTTGATTTTATTCTTATCTAGATTTAGATTCCAGATCTAGATTAATCTACATCTGTAAACTGTGATGCTTAGTATACCAATGTAAAACCTTCTGATTATGCAATGCCTTGCATTTAAAGATGTGTTGCTTCTTGCCCTTGAAGTAACATTGACATGTCTATGTGATGTTAAAATGTTCTGAATAAGACCTGGAACTTGATACTTGCCGTATTCCCTTTAATATGTGCTTTTGTGAATATTTCCGTAATATGTATATTATAAAGAAGGAATTTTACTTCTTTTGCACTAAAATTGTCCCCCCAAAAAATATATAGCCCTAATGAGTAAAATTTCAAGGAGAAAAAAGTTGTAGTAACAAATGAATCCCATTTCAATTGAAATTGACAATAATACAAAGATGTATCAAAATAGAAAAAGGAAGATCTATTACAAAAGTGGACCTGGATAGAAGAAACTGAACTAAGACACGACAAATTGAAAGTTCATTTTATTTCATTTCCTTTCCCATTAAATTTCATTGTGTTTTGTGGCCTGTCTGCTTGTTGGGTTTCTTTATCTAGGTCTAGTTTTGATCTGGATCTACTTTTTTCGTTTTCAATTTATTAGTAAAACTAATGGTGGATTCCTTTTTAGCAAGGTATATTAATGTAATATATAATACAGTTTCCGCTTACCATTTTTATCTAAGGAAGCACCGTTTACAGCTTTTTCATTATGTCTGTTTTTACTGAAATAAAAATCATAAACCATTCAGGGGTGAGTTGACAGCAACAAAAATGAAAATGCAAAAAATCCTAGCTGTGGAAACATGAAATACAATCTAAGCAGTCTGTTTAAGACTCTTGACAATAATTTCAGCTTTGCATATTACAAAATATCAGTGTCACTAACAACATTACAACATTTTCCTATCAAAAACACCCCTCTCATACCCAACCCTCAGACGAGAACTTCGCTTTATAACCTGGTCTATCTGGCAAAGCAAGAAACAAAAAAAAAACAAAAAACAAAATTCTCACACATTCAAACTCATTTGATTGTAAACTAGTTCTACTAGCACGATTAATGACATTCCATTGTTTATATCAAAGCACAAGTCTATCCAATGTGTTGAAAGAACAGACAATCTATGAGTCTATCAAATTTCTTTATGACAGAGCTAATCACACCTTGGTCGTTCCATAGACCATTTTCATTCCATTTTTGGCAGGTTACAAGCCTAAGAGGACTGTATTATGCATTCCTCATTTTCATAGATTAAAAAAACAAATGTTACTATGAAAATTCCAGCTCAGAATATCCAGCAAAATAATAATTTCCTCAATTACAAAAGTATGTGCATTGTGGTTTTGTCCTCACCCTTGATGAGATGCTCCATTGCTTTTATTCTTTGTATTTGCATCACTTTTCTTCAAAATATCGGATGCTCCCTCAAAAGGTCCAAGTTCAGAATCTTTATCTGTTAGAAAAATAGAAAAAGTCCATCAGATGAGTCCTTCTTGTTGAGTTATTGTTATCATCATGGGAAGTGGCTTCCTGATCATGTTAGTCTCAATTTTGACGTCATTTATAATCAGACATACCATTTAACACAAAAGAAGCAACTCCAAACTATGAGAATAAAAGTGTCAATGGAAACTTACTGCATTCATCTATAAGAATGGATTCCCCCCTTCCCCTCCTCCTTCCTGACCAAACCCAAAAGATAATATGCTGTGTATCATTCTCTAAACATTGTCTACCACAAAGATAGATTTAATTTGTAAAATTTGATACAATATATTATCATTATGATGTAATGTTCACTACCAGCCCACCCTATTTTCCAGAGTAAAACAAATGTTTCATTTATCTTATTTTACAGTCATGTGCAAAAGTAAGTTCACCAAAATGAAACAATCGATTGTCACAAATCAATAATCCTTCTGTCTAATATAAGGATATATGGTCTAAAAGCCAGATAAATTCTGAATATGATGCATCAATTTTCATTGCATTATTTTGAAAGACCCAATCACCATAGCAACCGAAAAATGACGTTTGAAAAAAAGGCGTTTGCAAAAGGTTCATATAATAAAAATACAACAACCCCCCAAAACTCCCAAATCCTAGACATTTCAAGGAATCAAATTTAAGTCAATTGCACTATCTTGTCTTGATTATAACGTTCATTGGTCTGTCAACTGAGTCAATAACAAATTGCGATTAATCTGTTAACAGAACTGTAGACCACTGTTGTAATGTCTACTGCAAAGTTATCTTGCCCAATATGTGACAATCAACACAGTGCATTTCTGTGAGCAAGGGCTTTACGACAGGTCTTCTTGAATACAGACCAGCCAGCATTTGTCAGTCTGCGATAGACGGTAACATTTTGCTGAGATCCATATTGGCATCTATTTCATTTAAAGATTGAAAAAGGTTGTCTTCAAATTGATTGATAATGTGTTGACTGTCTTTTTTGGTCTCCTTGAACTTTTAAAATTTGATTTTCTTATCCCACGAAAATGGTGTTGTTATTATTCCTATGGTCTTATGAATTTGATGATGAAGAATATTGTGACATCGCATGAAATGCAACGAAAGTGCAAATTAGGAGTTCAAGATTATCATACGGTGACTTGATTTGAGACAGGATTTATACCTCACTATTTTTGACAAGCGGTATCTCATTTAAAACATATTGCTCAAGAAACATACCAATAACACAATGTACAGAAAGAATAGGCCTACAAATAAATGAGATATCTTTAATCTAACAAGAATACTATGAAAGATAAAGGGTTTGCAAAATTGTGAACTTGCTTTTGCCCATGACTATATATGGCAATACCTCTAAGTTTAGTGTCAAATATGTATCATACAAAGTGGCCATTAGGAAAGCATTTTTGTCTTGTGTGTTGAAGGAGCGCATAGTTTTACAAAATGAAATATGAAAAAATATGGGGAAGATCAGAAGAAAAAATATGACTAAAGTGAAAAATTCTGGTGAAAGTCAAATGCAAAACTATGTGGCAAGAGGATAAGTAAAAAAAATGCAACAAAACTTGAGAAAAGAAATGTATGTGACTTTTAACTAAAATGTTTAAGATATTCTTTGTGAAACTTTAGGATGCAAATATAGCACTTTTTTCCCCCTCCACAATAACTCACCTTCGGTATCAGTTGGTACATCACTTTCAATTTTGTTTACAACATATTCAAGCAGATAAGAAAAGATGTCTAGAAGATTTGAAATGGCTGTGATGTTGAATGAAACAATGTCTATACCACGAATATGACTTAGACTATCACGAACAATTTCAGTGGAAAGAATATCAATAACTGTTTGGCAATTATGAATTTCATCTTCCCTTGTAAGCGGGTGCCGTATGATGCCTGCAAAAGAAAAAAAAAGAAAAAAAAAGGAAATTTGTGAATTTCATCACAGCCTGGTTCAGAGAATCATAGATATCAAATGACAGAGTGTTTATGTAAATCTAAGGTGCACAAGAGAGAATAAATTACAGTATTAAAATCACCTAATTTCTGAAAGTAAAAAAAGCAGAAAAAGTTAAATCTACCAGTTGCACACAAGAAATTAAGCTCCTCGCTAATAAAATCTAAATGACTCCTAAACAAGAAAATCCTAAAAATAAACAACCTTAAACTTTCTTTGATCACAAGCTTGCAATGCCTGCCAGCTCACATCATTGACAAAGTTTGATGTGATATGAGCAGGATTTCCTGATTGAGTTGGCTGATCAGCTGAGTTTTGTTAGGATATGAGTCTATTGTAAATAAATGCTTCTATCTTGGCTAAATGTTTAATTAAACCGTAGTAGCCCATACCTTTTTAAAGATGGTTTTATGGCAAGAACTAAGAAGATAATTTTTAAAGGATTTCTAGAACTAGGCCTTATAAAATTTACTTAATAGTTAATGAAATTAAAATTTCAAATAAAGCTGTAATGAATTGTCATCAAAAAATATTATAGGCTTGAATGCAAATGAAAAAGGTCATAGGCTGTGAGAGATTTGCTTGAGGTGTTAAAAGGACCAAAAGAGGACATCTTTGGTCGTCAATTCCTCCCAAAGATTTTACAGGGCATTTCAACACAGCTGTATGAGAGTAGAATATTTAGTGCTTTGTGGCAAGTAAACACGGTAAATTTACTGTGCTACGCACATTATGAGTTTACAGCGACTGAGCACAGTAGTATAATCCAAGCACTACTAAATTACACCAGAGGCAACTGCCTTTGTCCAGTGAGGAAACAAAAACAAAATGAAGAACTTACCTGGCAACCTCTCACTAAACAGACTTTCATACAATATAACAAAAAGAGCAGCATTGATGTGTTCAATTTTCTCTATCTTTGTCGGAATGTTAAATTCTCCAAGTAAACGATTGGCCAGAGATATGACATCTGAAATTTCAATCAGAATATTTTTCTCAACAAACTGATATCAAATCAAATTTAAAAAATGGGACAGAGCTATGGATTCTACATATGTTGTCTCTTTCGACATGACTTATGTCTAGCATTATGTAAATAAAAGCATTCAACATCAAAATTTGCAATTCCTTGGTAGAAGTTTCCACCACATTCAGGTTGATTAAAATGAGATTTCATCATGCCGTCTAAAACAGACAGATTCAAAATATGTTTACTGCACCAGATAAATAGAGAAAAGTGTATTTAAATCTGTGTAACACTGCCATAAAAAGCAATACCTATTTACGATAGAAATTATATTTGATTTCTAGAATCCCAGGGTCTAGGTTAATTAAGACAGTTTCTGTCTTGAGTACAGGAAAAATGTGACTGTTGACATGCAGCAAGCACATGATGAATCTACTCTGATAGCCACTGACATGAAGATATTAATGAGAGACCCAAATTGCTCTTTCTATCCATTTGCCTAAATTTGGATTGTCTCCCTTCAATAGTGTTCGATGTTTCCCTGACTTTCTAATTCAAGACGACTAATCATCCTAGGAGAGACATTATCAGCATTTTCAGACGTTATTGCAATACAAATCAAAGCAGATAAAAGGTCTCCACCAACAATAATTGTTGCTCAATAATTGCAAAACTGCCATTTGCATTAATACTCATTAGAATTTGCATTGGCTATTATAGCTAAAAAGAAAAGTGAGGAAGGTAACACAACACTTAATTCTCATAAAGTTAAACAAATGATGAGGTAACCTCCCATCCGACACTACCTTCATTCGAAGGTGGCTCTGATGGATCAGCATCTATGATACCAAGATTAGCCATCTGAAGACAAATCCTGCAAAACTTTTTCAAACTATCTGAAAAGAAGAAAATAAAGATTAAAGAAAAAACATTTCCCAAGGGACCCACACATTTTTTGGCTTTTCTCTCAATCAAACTTCAAATAATTGTTCTAATCACCTTTCCTTCTTGTTACCCAATTAATTTCCTACCATTACATATTGCGTAACCTATTCTCACTCTGAAAGGGACCATTACGCATTTTGTGAACTAGGGTGATAAAATCCGAGCTTGGTGTCCAAATGCACAGTTGTGCTGAGCCTGAAAATTATATCAAATTGGGGGACTCCAAGAGTTAAAATATGAGAGACCTTAAGATAAGGTAAAAGTTGATTAGTCCATGGCCATAAATTTCAACTTATGACATCAATAAAAGACATAGATCAACAAAACAAAACAAAAAAGCTAGCAATCTGACCTCGTTTTTTTTTATCATTAATTTTTGAAAGTAGAAGCAATTCATCATTTGAATTAAGATGAAAATATGATTGAAAATTTGTCTCCAAATGATGAATTATATCTCTAAAGAATTCAAAAATGGTAATCAAAATTTCAAATGTATAAAAAACAATATATCGGGGTTGACTTTAATCAATGTTTTTCACTGACATCAAAAAATGAAATAATTTTTTCAAGGGTATTTACTTACTGATAGTGGACAATCAAGCTAATAAACAATTGTTCCCTGTTTCAATTTTTTTTAAAAATATATATTTAAAAAAGGGCGATTAATACAGAAATAAAACAATTACCATGAAAGTGAAGAGATGTTTTTGGAGATGGTTTCAAAAAGTAAGGCCAAAAGAAGCTCTATCTATCTGAAAGCAAAATAGACAGCATTGGGTCACTGTATTAATTACAATTGAAATTATTTCTCTAAATTCTCATGATAAGGTTTGCTTGAATTTCATTCATAAACAGCTCATGTTACTTTTGACGAATCTACTAAATGTCAATTTGAATAAGCCATGACGGACTGACTGATTGCATGTAGGATGTAACTATTCTTTCCTAAAAAAGTCTAGCTAATTGCACCAATTTTGTTGCATCCTTACTGAAAGATCATGTTATGGACATCAATGGTTGCTGAAGGCTATTCATGTGGAGTGTTCAGTTAAAAATTAAAGCAAAATCCCTTGGTTTGTTGGACAATCTCTTGAATTCAAGCCGAGCCAGAATTCAGAAGACCATCCAAAAGCCAGTGGTTTGTTTTGATTTTAAACTGAACGCTGCATGTGAAATGTGAGTGATTAGTGGCTCTCGGTACAGGTGTGACCATGGTAGCAGAATGATTCAGACTTTTTCAGAAAAGAATAAGTCACATACCCTATCCATCATAATTTAACCTTGATAGCTGACAATGACAATTAGTATACATGACAAAAGCAACATTAGCTGTTATGAATGAAATCCATTCATATACCGGTTGCAGTTATTCTTTTGCCGGAACAATATTGATCATGCTGTCATTATGATCGCAGCCTTATAATGGAACGGCCCTGGCCTCCACTTTAACTGAATAGTGTGTGACGACCTGGCTTAAATATTAGGAATTAAAATAGATCCAACCTGATTATTAAACCATCTTTATGTCCTTTGATGTGTGCAATAACAAAAAAAAAATAGCACAGTAGAGATCTCTCTCTCTCTTTGGCATATCGTGCAAAGACATGGCCTACCACACCGTCATTCGAACCACTCCTTTGTCCTGCACAGTTCTGCCACACTCTGTCACTAAGCAGGCGTCCATTTCTATGTCTTACGACCATCTTCTTCTTTGACGGCCCCTTCCATGTCTACTTTCAATCATGCCTTCCAAGACTAGCTTTTCTAGGGTGTCAATCTTTTAAGATGGCCAAAAAATGATAATTTTGCTTTTACGCTTTTTTATAGCTTTCATCAGGTAGATTCTAGGACTACAGCTCTTTGATGTTCAAAATTTTTCTTTTATTCACATTGCTCTCTTAAAAGCTGTCCATGACACTCTAAGGATAGATCTAGTAGGCTTAAAAGAGAGAGAGAGACCTACTGTAAGCCGTTTCAGCTCGACTCCGCTAATCCTTCTGTGTCAGACAACAATCATTCTCCTTGTTAGTATTAGTAGATCTATATCTAGATCTAGTCCCTTCCTTGAAATAAAGTTCAGCTTGTATATCAACTGACCATAAATGTAGAGATCTAATTAGGCTTTTCGAGAGCGGAGAGTTGTCACGTGGTAGTTGTGTAGCCTGTTTGTTTGGCCGTTGCTTCGTTCATTGTTTCCTTTGTTTTCATCGAAGAAAGACGTGACTGTTTTATGTCAAAATGAA
>JASKDV010180954.1:0-12523 GCA_032466395.1 Aegires albopunctatus
TCTCTCTCTCTCTCTCTCTCTCTCTCTCTCTCTCTCACACACACACACACACACACACACACACACACACACACACAATTTCTCTTTCTTTTGTTCCCCATTCACAGGAACCAACAATCTTTACAGAGAGACCTAGTCGAAATTATTGTGAGGGAACACCAAGTCCATTCACAGACAACCAAATCATGAAGGACGAAGGGGCGCCAGAAAATGGCTCTGCTCACGGCAGTGCAGTGGACGGTGGCGACACCACTCAAGATAACAGCTGGGTTGTGCCCCTCGATGCCATTGAACTCGAAGAGATCAACCAAGAGAAAGTGGCTGAGAAATCCGAGGACACCAAATTTTGAGCAATAGGCCTGTTACAGTCTGGAAGAATGTTAGTGCTGTCTGGGTTTTTGAAATTATTATTGACCGTGTGACTTTGTACCTGTGAATATCATGTGATCCAAGAATTTAAGGTCTGCGAAAGAAGAAATGTTTTTTTCTTTTCTTTTGTGTGTGCGCGTGTTGAAAAGGTGATATTTAGATGAAATAAATATTGTAGGTGTATGTAATTTTCTTTATTAAAGCTACTTGTACTTGTACCCAACCTCTCATGACTTCAAACAGGCATAATATTCGATCTTCATCCCTTTGATGTTTTCAAAATTGGCTTCACCACATCCATTAATAGGCTGTCAAAGAACCATGTATCACTATTATCATCATTGTCTTTGCCAAATTATCAATATCATCGTCGACATCATAAATGATCATTATTTTTAGATACGACCAATAATCATTATTTGTTATTTTCACAAGTTTTCGTTCCCCGCTATTTAACGTATCATCATAAAAAAGAAATAAAAGAATCTTTTTTTAAAGTACACGTATGTAGTAGGTCTCTTTTTGTTTTATTTTCTCGCTTATTTATTTATTTGTTTACTTCGTATGAATCAGACATGTACACATAGTCATCCCGCGTTGTCTATCCGCTGCTATCTTTCTGAAGGTCTCTGTTGGATGTTAGTAGCGTAACAATTGGAGTTGTTAGCACAGTGGGCAAAGCGCTCGGAGGCCAAGCCAAAGATCTCCGGATCAGAGCCGTGCAAGCTTGAATTCGAAATCCAATTTTTTCGGATTTCTATCAGCTGCTCCTACACCTTAAGTTGCTAGGATTAACTGAGTGCCAAGTATCATCGGAAATGGACTATTATCTCAGAGGTCCCATGTGTATGTGCACGTAAAAGAAACATTGGCTGTTTGTGTTTATAACTAAGGCAGTACTTGAAAACCCTGAGATTTCCAAAGTAGTGAAATTCAATACAACGACAAACATACCCACAGAGTCAGAGACATGCATAGAGAACAAAGTCAGATACACATAGAGAGAAACACACATTGAGATTCAGATCGAAGTAGAGATTTGCAGAAGAGACACATTCAGACAAGCATATACAAATCTAGGCATTCGCATACACATTGACATCAAGACACACACTACACATCCTGACTGACATACGGACAGGTATATTCTTGAAGCAAGATGGCGACTTTGTGGACACATTTAAAACGAAATGCTGATATCCCAGCGAATAAAGCCATGACCTTTTATTTTTACGAACTATGATCAAAAGATAAAGGACTTGCAATCATTACACTGCCACTAACACCAAATTTTAATAACGAACGCAAAATATTGCCAAATAATGACCTCCTACGCTACTAACATCCAACAGAGACCTTTAGAAAGATAGCAGCGGATAGACAACGCTGGATGACTGTGTGTACAGATATATGGGACTCTGCTGAGGCTTGCAAGCTGGACGACGGTATGAGCGAACAGCTTTAAAGTCAAGTTGCCATTCATAGACTCACGTGCAGATACACTCACGTGATTCACAGACAGACATACCCACAGATCGATACTTAGAAGCAGGGAGGCGCACAGCTTGCACATATACACTCAGATAACATTCGGATCGACACACAAAATATATTTACACTCAGACAGGCACACATAGACAGACACAGGGACTAACACACTTATACGGAGATAGACACATTGGCTTACATACAGACATACACACAAATATCTGTACTCACATAAACACAAATTGAGACCATTCTAAACTCACAATTTTTGATTAAATCAAAACTTCAATGGGATGATGCAGTATTTGGCACCAAGCAGCAGTAAAATTAAGTATCTTAAATAGGTATACATCACATATCATAAAATGATGCATCTTCATTAGTCAAAACTTTCCAGTTTAAAAGGGGTGGGTAGCATTATGTGACCTGCTTCTTCGAATCGGCACACATGTCGCATTTATGGGTTTTGAGTATCACAAGAAAGCCTAAATTCTACACAATGTGATACCAAATTTATGAAGATCGGACTTTACATTACAAAGATATGACTTTACATTACAAAGATATGACTTTACATTACAAAGATATGACTTTATACATTACAAAGATATGACTTTATACATTACAAAGATATGACGAGTACAATGGAGATGGGTCGGAAAACCAAGTTTTGAGAAAATGGCGATCAAAGATGGAGAATCATTTTCACAGGTTTCGAGGAAGGACGGATAAACAGACACTAGGTAATTGTTGATTCTTCTGACTTATTTGCAAACACTTAGTTTTTGATAATGTCTATCTTATTATAAAAAATCAACACTATGTCTTTTAGTTTTATATAGGCTATGTTATGTCATTTTACATTAGGCAAGACAAGATTTGGATCCACCCTGTTTCAACAACACGGTGGATCACATTTACATGAAATCAAAGTTCTATTCATATCTGTATCGATATAGATTCACAATAACACATTGAAGCAAAACTCTTTTATGAAAGGCCACACCCTCCTGTCAAACCATGACAATTTAAATTCATTAATCTTATCTCATGTCCACTGATTCGTGTCAAACTTTTGACCAGATGGTTTTTGAATAGGGCATGTGATTGGTTGATAAGAAAAGGGGAAGGGCTTATCTTTCTATAGATACCCAAGTGGTCCATTGACTTACGTCTCCAAGTTGTTTCTAAAATTGTCAAAAATTCTGTTTGTCGTATTTGAATCTGATGAAACGAGGAACCGAAAAAGTCCCTATTTTATCATTAAACATGTTTATTTCAACTATAACATTTAATTTTTATGAAAGATAAAGATTGGATTGGTTGAAAACAACCTTAATCAAAAATTTGATGGAGAATCACTGTTTTTATCTTTAAACTACATTAGTTCAAAATCTCCTGATCGACATATTTTCCGCTTTGAAGAAACAGGTCACATATTATGTAATGTTATATATTTTATAATGGTAAAGTTAGATTAAAAGTCACCCATATAGCACATTTATCCACAGCATAGCCAGGCAACCCTGTATTCAAGGCCAGGTACTCATAGTTATAGTCATTCATGCTCCAGTTGAGTGAGATAGTTTGCCAATGACTTGCTGTTATTGAGAATATTTGCACCTGATGGGATTTGATCTCACCATGTCATCAAGACTGCCAGTGTCGGTGATGGATGCATGTACTAGAGTGTTCTTGTTCCTTAACTTGAACCCTTAGGTCATCATCATCCCCAGATGGCACAAATAATAAACTTGAAAAAATTTGGAGTTATAAACTTAGGGAACAACAGCAATGAAATGATTCTTTTCTCTAACCAGTGTCGGTGATGGATGCATGTACTACTAGAGTGTTCTTGTTCCTTAACTTGAACTTTAACCCTTAGGTCATGGTCATCGTCATCCCTAGATGGCACAAATTATAAACTTGAAAAAATTTTGAGTTATAAATTTAGAGAACAGCGACGAAATGATTCTTTTCTCTACCACCTCAAAATCAAAACAAATACACACCTTGATATTTGATTAAATTATTTTATTAATGACATTGCCTACATGTGATATAAATTTACACCTGGCATTGACTACTGAAAAAGGAAGATTTCCAGCAGTTGGGGGATCAGTAAAGTAAAGTAAATTTGTAAAGTAAGATATAAATGATAAGACTAATACTAATAAAGGCATCTAGATGAACTGGGTGGGTAAGGTTATGCATCTAAAATATGGTTCAGTTTAGTTACAAATTAATGTTATTCTATTTTAATATATATATATATATTTTGCAGCTAGAGAAATGCAGATTTATTTAGTATTGGTAGGTTGAGATTGAAATGTTCAGCTCCAATAGATTCTCACAAATATTCAACATGATGACTTTTATATTTGTATATATTCATGGCTCAATTTTCTGTTCCAACCTTGATTAGTAATAATAATAATAATAACAATTCATTAAAAAAATATAAAGAAATGGACCAGACTTATTACAGATGAGAAATAGACCTACGAGATTACTTGTCCATCCACATAAGTACTATGCCATGTCGTATTTATCTTAAGAACCTAAAGCTGTGATCGTATGTATTGGATAAGCATTGAATGCAATTCAACTTTTCGTAGTGAGCTTTAAAAAATATATATTAAAATTTATGTTTTTGATAATTTGAGTGTACGTTTGTATGTTCATCTTTTCCAATAATATTATTTGAATGTTTGAGCATTAAAATGACAGAAAGGAGATGAGAAGACAGGCAGAACAAAACGGGGAGAAATGGATATACAATAAATAGCATTTCAATTTAGTCAGAAATCCTTCACCCTGATATTTACAGATGTTGTTACATATAAAAAAGAAATAAGATATTATGAATGAGAAAATATGAAGAGGACGGAATGTCTGTCATTTACTATCTGTTCAGATCGGTATCAATCTATCAGCATTACATTTCTATACATGTAATGTGGATCTCAACAGGTTCAGTCGCATTCAATTCACCAGTCAGGACGGAATCAAGGTCATAAAAATAAGGTACCCACAATCATTCAAATTAGACTGTTAATCATGGCCATTATTCTATAATATAGAATCATTGCTATCACAAATGCCGCATGTCATTCTCAAGGCCATAGATTTTGGATTTTAGATTCTTCAACTCTCCAACCAATTTCTTGGATCTGCCTGCTGTCCTTCTCACATTTCTTAGCACCTGCATGTCAAGGTCATCAGGTCGTTTGAAATCCATGTCGTCAGTAAATCCCAAAGTCACCTTTTTTGAGGTATAAAAATAAACAAAGAAGCATACATGATAAGAGTATTTTGACTTACTCTCAAGAAAAATGTTCCATATTCAAACAAAAGACCATTCAATTACTACAATATCTAAAGTAAATTAGACATCTCTATCAGAATAGTACAAAGCTCATACATTCACTGCTAAAATCTGATCAACTTACAATAAAATAAAATTGTATTTATCGTAAAAGAAAATTAATCTCCTTAACAATATAAAGCATCCGAATGATGGAGATTGAATTATGACTATGTCTAATAAAATTACATCATCTAAAAATTAAAAAAAAAAGCAATTGAACAGTCAAGAAAAGCTCACCTTATACAACTGTTTCTCTACATCTTTCAAACGTCCTCGCAAATTTTTAATGTCATTCTTGAAGCCCTCAACCTCTAAATTTCTCCTCCGTTCCAAGTCCTGGTATCGTGAGTTCATAAGAGAGAGTCTTTGAGTCATCTTGGAACTGCGATCCTGGAAAAAAAGGTTTGATATAAATAAATTAGATCATATTGATGCTGTAAGCCATTCGTATTAATAGTCTTTCCAGAAGATATATTTAAAATATACTTATCATTGTTTTGGGGAAAGGAAATAATATCAAGAGATGAAGCCTTAATTGGATATTTATAAAACAATCCTCATTTCTAAGATTATTTCAAAAAGTTCAATGCTGTGCTTCCCAGCTAACAATATGGTTTTACAAATAATGCTTTGCTAAACTAATTGACAGATAGCATTCTCTCAAGTTCTCAGTCAGTCATCACTTAGCCTAGTGTCATAATCTAATTGTTACTTATGTCATGCACAATGTTCAAGTTTTATTAAGTGATAGATCGAGCAATACTTTTTCATTTTGTAATGACATGGAAAAGTGCACATATTTGAGGAGATGAAAGATAGAAAAAGAGACTTTTTGGACAAAAATAAATATGATGAATTACACAGTAATTCAAATTCAAGTCTTCCAATCTCCATAACGTTACAAATGTTGCTGTGGTCCCAGTGAATGTGACAACGTTTGAATGCAAAGTCAATTAAAAGAAACCCAAGAAACGTAGAGAAAATATATGACTTTGGATCCAACCCAAATCCACACTAGACAATTTTGTTGATAAAAATAAAGTACTTCTCTATACCTGAAAAACCTCCCTCGTGACATCGCCTTCCTCTCTAATCCTTGAGAGCTCATCCTCTAATTGGATCACTTGCTCCCTGTAGTTATCAGCGACCTTCTGGCTCTGAGTGAGCTGGAATTCTAAAGTCTAGAGAAACAAAATGCAAATGAATACATATAACACTTTCTAAATATTTCAAAGAAATTTTCAATTAACAAATAATTCTAATATTGTATATAAAGTCATATTAATTCATTCAACACGTCATAAACTAGTGGACTTGAGAACAAGAGAAGGAAAATGAAGATTTATATATATAGAAAAAGATTGCTTATGAGAGATACTGAAATGTGAGATGTTATTATGGAGTAGCCAACGACAATCAAGCATTCAATGATTAACATGACTTAAAGGTAAAAGATTGATTGCTTCTGCTTTAAGTTTGTAATAAATCACATAACATGGCTGATGAAAAAAAGACAGTTCCAGCGGTGAGTGATCGGAAAAGTGAATTAAGTGTTTCATACATTTTTGAGCCATACTCTCACCTTTAGTTCCTCTGGATCTACTCTGCTATACTGTGAAGTCATTGACGTATTCAATGCAGCAGAAGCCGCATCCCTCATATTCACATTGGCTTGCTGCTTGGCCAAATCCATCTCCCTAAGCAAACGATCTTTCTCAGCCATCCAGGCACGTTCCATGGCTCTTCCTTCAAATCTGAGTTCTAAAAAGTCCTTGGTACTGTCGTACAGTAGGTCTTGGGTCTTGTGTAGTCTGAATGGGACAATAAACATTGGTTATGAATGCACTAAAAGCGAATCACAAAATAAACAATGCACATAACAAAAAACAACAACAACACTTTTTCATGGTGAAATGGTTGAGTCGTTCGCACCAGCTTTCAATTGGAAGGCTACATATTCAATTCCCACTAGAGCTTGATCCTATGTTGTCCTTGTAAAGTCTCTTCATGGGCATTTTCCTTACTGCCCTTAGGTATAAACAGTACCTGATAGAGGCAGTGCAAAATTTAGTTAGCAGGAAAATGCTGATAATAATCTGCACTGAATATGCTCCTCTGGATTGGTGAGAAAGTACATGAGTGAAAACGCCTGATGAGAGTACAATTGATGTAAAGTCTATGAGTCTGCACTCATTGAACAGACTATAAAATACATTTTTATCATCTTTATTTCTGCTCACTAACAAACATATATAATTCAAAGATAGAGTATGATTCAAACGCATCCTGCTCTAAAAATAGATAAATAGTGGTTAACACAAGAAACTCTGAACCAGAGAAAAATCAGAGATTTGGTTGCGATGAAATAGCAGGATAAACACTTGAGTCAGAGAGACTACAGACAACAACAAAAATGTCCTCTGCAGATATAAATGTAGGCTGACCAATCAAGGCAAAATCAACCAACTTACTTCTCAGTCAATGTTCTGATCTTTTCTTCATCTCTTTGACGTCTTGTCTCATATTCTTCTTCTTTCACTCTCCTGTCTTCTAGCAAAGCTTCTGTTTGTTCCTTGGCTAATTTAGTTTGCTCTCCAAGCTGAGCCTGAAGAGATTCGACCTGAAATCGATTGCATAAAATAATAAGAGATTCGAACTGAAATCGATTGCATAAAATAATAATAATAATAATAATAATAATAATAAATAATAATAATAAACTTTATTCATCCACAAGGAAATTAGATTTAAAATGTTCTAATGTAAATAAACGAACATGCAAATCATAATTTTTTGGGTTGGCAGAACAAATTAATGTGTTTAGTCATGGTAATTGAAATAAGAGTCAATGAACTGTATTTAAGGCAAACAACTCAATGAGATACACATGCCTTGCTTGAAATGTCAACTTCACTTTGCACTTTGCAGGATCTAGACAGACCTGGCCTACCTTTTTCACAGGTAAGTAGGTAATAGAAGAACCAAGAGAAAATTTTTGATGTACAAGACATTACTGACTGAAATACAGTCTGCTCTCGTTAGTCCGGGACTTCAGTAATCCGAATCCCTCTGTAATCCGAACGTTTTTGTGGGAACCGATTTTGTTTTTATTATTTCCTAGTATTCCATAATTTGGAAAATTCTGTAATACGAACAAAGTGCCAGGAACGGAGGTGTTCTGATTAGAGAGACCAGACTGTACTAGGTAGGCAAATGATGGTAATCCTTGATTATACTTCAGTCAGAAAAAAAAATTACTATTGGCATAATAAGAATAATAATTATTCCAGGGTTTTAGCTTAAAAGGTACATGTAGTAAGTAACGCGCTCCATGTAAATTATCATGACTGATGCATAATCTATTAGACTGGTTGTAGACAGCAGTAGAAAGAACAAAATAAATTTACCTGCAAACGGAGTACTTCATTATCATGAGCATATTTTTCTTCTGGTAACTGTGTAATGGAAGATCTATTTTCTGATGATGATGAATTCTTTTTTTTATCTGTAATGTAATGTCAGTAAATCTTTATGAGATCATACTTAATGAAAAAGAGGGAGAAAATAAAGAGAAAGAAAAAAGGGAAAGGATCAGAAGAAAAATGTTCTTGACACTATTGACAGGCATTTTCTTTAGCTATTAGAGCAAAAGTGAAATATTATGTTAAGAGGGTACAAAAATCTCTAAGAAAAAGACAGTTTCAGGCATACGTGATTCAGAACACCTCTTCACAAGCTAACTTTGTTTAAGTAATAAAGACTTCACAGTCATTACGAGAGTAGAGTGATGCAAAGAGAGTGAGAGGGAATGAGAGAGACAGGGTGGAGTGAGTGGGTGAAACAACAAAGGCATAGATAGAAAACATGGATATGGGGCATGAATAATGCATGGTAACCCGATGTTTGAAAGCTAGATATAACCATTACCTTCTTAAGCTACTCACCTTTTGATTTGACGGGAACTGCGCTATTATTGGAATTAACCGAGGCAGCTCTTTGTTTTTGTTTATTTCTCTGCTCAACAATGGCTTTGGCAGGAGGTTCTTTCATAAAGTATGTGATCTCACTGTCAACCCCATTTCCCAAGCTTAATAACTGTTGTATCTTCTTTTTGTCTTCCAGCTCTCGAATCTGTACAATGAAATATTCAAGTTGGCATAACATTTTGCAAGACATAAAAGTTATTGATTTCCCAGTATATTCTATATACAGTAAAACCTTGGTTTAATGCACCCAGTATATAACATACACTCGGCTGCAAATTACCTTTTATTAAGCCCCGAATCAAAGTTGTTTTTTCTTCATAAACCATCCGAACTACAACATACTCAGATAAAACATACTTCTTGATGCAATGGACCGTTTTGGGGACAATATTTCATTAAAAACCACTTTTACAACATACTTGTTTTCCCATAGTATCAAGACTCGATAATCTCATCACTAAATTTTCAGGTGAATACAACAACTTTTAGTGGACACCTTCTATAACATAATATTATCATGGGCAAGCGTTATGAAGGTTGTAAAGGTTAGCTGTGGTCTCGAGGAAGCTAGCAGATGTTCACACCTGACGTGCAGCACCCATCCTCTTTAGAAACGATCATACAGGGAGACTGTTGTTGCATCATATGACAAGGTACTATTTTCCCTCGTTTCTTTAGATCTATTGCCCTATTGAATTTAAGGTAACGTTAATGTGAAAGACAATGAGCAATGACAAAGGGTGTGGCCTGATTCACTCGCACTGATGTCCACTCTCCAATCATTGGAAATCCTAATGACATATATATGATTTCTTCGACCAATTAAAATCCATATAAACGTAATAATAATTATAGGAGGATAGTATGTGGGCAGCTTGAGACTGAGGAGACTACATTATGATTGACATTTTAACTTCACATGTCTTTGATCATTGTAGTCTCGGCAATTCTTATTTTTACATACATTTTAATTCAAGCCCTGCTCCAAACTTTTAGGGAATTGGGCTTGTGGAAATAGGGGAGTTAATTCAGTAATGTCGTTTTAGTTTTAGCAGGTACATGTATCATCACAGAGTTACGAATTATTATTGATCTCATGACTTTCTTTTGAAACTGTGGCTACAACGTACCTCGGCCACAGCGCACTATTTTTGTGGTACGAAGTTTTACTGTATCAGCCTAAATTCTGTGAACTGAAAAAATCAAGTGATAAAGATGTGCTGTCATAGGAGTGTCAAATGAGATTTGATTTATCATAATATATAGCTTGGCTTTGTTTCTAAATGTAAGGATGGGCTAAAATTACCTTTAATCTGTCATTTTCTGCGTATAGTCTCAGAACATGCTCTCGTTCCTGGAATAAATAGATCTGCATATCACTTAGTGCTTTTTGAAGTTCTACGATTTCTTCCTCTCTCTGTCTCAACTCCCATTGCATAGTGTGCTGAAAAATATATATGAAAAAAACAAAAGAGTAGAAATCTCTGTTTTGAGCTAAGGAAAGAAATCATCTTACAAACAATCCAATTCAATGACATGACAATATAATTTTGTTGATGGAATCATGTACTGACGTTACCTACATTAAAATACTTATGCAGGAGATAACTTTGAATTTTTGTTGCTGTTTTGTAATTATTCTCATTCAAAATGTTATGATATCTAAATCATCATTATGAAAATCGTTCTAATTACAGCTTATTCTCTATCATACTGTGTCAAGAATTAAACAGGTTATAAAACACAATGACAGTAAAATGCGGACAATATTATTTCAAAATAAGCAAATATGTGGGTTACATCAGTTTGTGATTCCAGCGAAAATTTTTATTCTCTTATAAAACCTTTCTTTCCGCATTAGTGTTCCACATAAAGGGAGGACAAGAAGTGCATATGGTAAATGAATTTTATGATTTGTTTACAAGTACTAACAACTTATAAAAAAATGATAACTAAGAATCAGCATTACTTGGATTGTGGCACCGAATAAAACATTTCAAGAATGGGCGCCAAAGGGTGGAAAAATTACAAAACTAGATAGAATTAAATGCTAAACATTAAACATTATGATAGAAAAATTTGAAAAAATACAGAGAAAGAGTAAAAGTAAATCCTACCTGTTCCTCATATGCAACTCTGTATTCTTCTAACTTGCTGACTAATTGGTCATGCTCGTCATCATACTCTGCAATTTTCTTTCTGTAGTACTCTAATAACTCTCTTGATGGCCTCAAGTGACCTTTTCAAGAAAAGAGATTGAAAGAAAAATTTGATATAATACATTTTGTATGACTGATTGAGTACAACTTATGTGCAATAAATTAAATGATTTGTCATAGAGAAGCAACAAAAGCATTACAAATGAAAAAAAAAGAAGATTAACTTCACAATTCTACAACTCACCTAGCCGTTCATTGATATCTGGTAGTTCATGAGCATCTTGCCTTTCCCTTCCTGACCCAGTCCTTTTGCTGTTTTCTCCAAGGCAGTTATCAACAATATGGCTGCTATTAAACATATTTTCATTCAAGTTGCTCAGATCGATCTTTCCCTTCGTACCAGTGCCAGGTGCACGAGGCATTGGCCTTCAGGAAAACACAAATTTTAAAACACTAAGTCATCATATGTATTGAGTTCTATTATCAACATGAAAGAGATACTGCTGTTTTAGTATGAGCCACATAATCTATAGAATTACAATCAATATTACTGGATATTTAGATCCAGATTCTCAATTCCTTATTAAATGATTTTAGTCTCCCACTGAATATGCATAAATCTAGAATCCTCTCCTTTTCTTGGGCCTACATCATAATGCACATTTATATAGTATGAATCTCCCTCGTAAATTTAATTTCTTTCAGTACATGTATTACTATTTACTATTTACACATGGATAACACCATTCCACCACATCATGAGCCGGAGTCATGCTGGATTCTACTTTATGACGGGCCACACCCATACACACATGATACGCGATGTTTTTCTGACATTATTGCTTTACATATCTGCCCTCACCTATTATTGATAGTGTAGCACCATTGTTACCCACAAAAATTGCGGGTATTCTACTAGTATATGAAAATAAATCCACCAAATGAATGAAAATCTTTTACTTTTATATGTAAAATCTAGATTCTAGATCTATGCTTTGAAAAGCAACATCACAATCACAGGAGTCCTAATTGTTGAGAATGTTCATGCAGAACTACGAAACTACGATAGTCCGTAGCTGTATCTCTAAAAATAAATACTCCCTCTCTTCCGTTCGTGACAAAAACCTCATCTTCACGTTGTTTCATTCCTC
>JASKDV010180965.1:0-12521 GCA_032466395.1 Aegires albopunctatus
GTAGACTATGAGAATTGAAGTCAATTCTCTCGTTGAAGTTAAAATTAATCATGAAGGAAGGGAATTAGAAATGGTCAATAGTATCGCAAATACAAGAGTGAACCAACATCATCTACAAGGAACAAACTTTCTTCTAGTCATCATAATTCAAGACCTAAACTCATTACCTTGCATAACTCAAGCATTCATTACAATCTACACAAAACACAATTGACTACAATCAGTAAAACTATTCAAGTTCAAGTAGCACAGTACTAGTATTGCTGTGTTTTCTATTTTTAAACAATTTCACATTCAATTCATCGTTTATTTCTAACCTCTTAACAAAATACAGAGATCATGGTTCCTTTCGATCTAAAAATATTTTCCCAGAAACATTTGAAATGGTGTCAGCTGCGTTTAAGTTCCACACTAACTGATATGTCAGCCAATACATTTCTTATTGCAATACCTAAATCTAAAATCAGCAAAACAATTGTTTCCTCTTCCAGATAGAAAAATTTAATGAATTATCAATATTCATTTTCCCTTTTCAAATCCCAAAATCATTCAAACACTATGGAATAACATCCAGAACAAATCAGTTTTCATCAAAGTTGTTCTTTGATCATTGATAATAGTCATATAATAATGATATGCGTGGTGACACAGGAAAACCCTTACCTTGGTCAAAATCAAACATCTTTCTTTTATGAAAGCATTAAATAGATCAATTTATTCTGAGCATTTTGCTTTTTAGTTCATGATAATATCTTAAATGGTAGCAGAAATATGACTTTCTTAAGAACCTTTATCAGCAAAATGCAAAACTGAGAAAAGTGTGTCTAAAGATATAATGGTTTTGGGTAACAATGTTAATGGGCCATGATCGTTATTCAGCAACGCAAGGTATCTAGACTTAAAATTTCAGGAAAATATTTGAACGCAATGAACATAAGAAGTTGTAGAACATGATAAGCAAAAAAACATTTATGTTAAAGTAAGTGAAAATTAATTTTGTAAGTCCATATCTCAAAAGTAAGCCTATTGACCTGTGAAGGGTTTTCCTATGTTGACACACATATGGGTAATAAAAAGACAAAACAAAGGGAAACACTTTGTTTCAAGATTACCAAATTGACAAAGACCAAATTTTCATTGTAAAACAACGCTTGATTAAAGACGTATACCTGGATGTTGATTCACTCTCCTCACACTCACATTCTTGACGACATCAAGAACTTTGAACAACAAAAATATTCATTGGGCAGAAGTAAATAATGATCAACCTTAATATTGTACCACTATCACCTTTTCAGCCCCTATGAAATTCATACTGATAAAAAGCTTAACACTATATTTGCATTCATGGGCAAAATGCCATTTTCGAATTATCAATTCTGATTGTGAAGAGTTTCACTTATGGCAGCAAAGGAGCAGAATAAAGCTATCAGCCAGTATGGATTGCAAACGTTTCTCTGCATTTTATTTTTAAAAATCAAATGCCAACAAATGGCCAATGATTGATTTTCTTATTTTATTTTTTTTTTTCAACTAAATTGTGAGCAATTGATGCAAATCAGAATAAATCAATAACAATTCCTCTTTCTGTCGCCCATGTGGCTGAAGGGGAACATCTGACAGAAGGGAAAAGCAACAATAAGATATACCATCCAATGCGTGTTGCCTGCCTGGAGTAAAAGAGGACTTGTAGTTGTAGTGTAGACCAGATGGATTGCTCAATGGGGCATGACAATGCTTGAAGGTTGTGTCAGACATGCAAAACTGTATTAAAATATTTGCCAAGATGTTAAGCCTAACAACTTTCTTATGGTGTAAAAATGGCTTTAAAGCCTAAATTATCTTTCTTTGCTCTTTTCCCTCCGTTACACACAAACAGTCAGCCTTGCAGGGATTTACATGTCATAAAAAGTATTATTTTAGGCATTAATACGTACATAATATACACACATATGCACACACACGAGATCTGTGCCAATTTAAACAAAACTAAACTGAATGCACATTCATTCTTAAAATCTCTCACTAAAAATTAATGACACAAAAGAAAGATTTACACAGCAGCAGCAAAAATGAAAATAAAAATTATATAATATAAATACAATTTTAAAAAAAAAGAAAAGAAAAGAAAGAAAGAAATTCACAATGGAGAGACTGAGATAGAAGTGAGAGGATTGCACTTGGGGTATACCAGTAGTTGTAGTCATATGATATAATAACAAATTCAAATTCAGGGTTAAATAATTAGATGGAACAAAGCAATAGAATTGATGAATACAGTGACTAAGATTATGAATGAAATGAAGCAAGAATCAAATCACCAGCGATCTTCCAGGAAGTACAGAATTAAATTTATTAATAACATCTTTGCGCACTGTAGTGTCTCCCATTCAATAATGAGGATTATGGATGACCTTAGACCCTGGCTAAAAACTCGAACAAAAACACTAAAAATGCCACCATGAAGCTTAAATAACAGTGGTGAAGGTGCAGCAATGACAAGACACCTCATGAGAGGTCCACTAGGTTCAAACAGTAGATACATTATCACGTAGAGTGACAACACCCAAATCTGGGCAACAATTACATTTGTCCACCTGCCGATGACCAGGTAGATCTAAGTCTGTTTGAACTCCTGGCATCAGTGGCAAACTACTACATTGTGTCCACTCTGAAAGGAAACCAAACAAGGGAGACTATTCTGAATCCAAGAACACTTCAATTCAACCATTCAGTAAAGAAATCTACATCAACACGCTTAGCCTTGCTTTGACTCGGTGAAATTCATGGGACAATAAAAAAAAATCTATTGGAGAAATAGGAACACACGCACACAAATTTGCACACACACACACACACAAACTATATTGTGAATTGGTTGAACACTATGTGAGAATAAAAGCCTGTAACCTAATACAATTGTTCATCAAATCAAATCATTGATTGAATCATCTAACTTGCATATAAAAAAATCAAACAACAAACACCGATGCTCTAAATTGTAAGCTATAAAAACCAAGAAACTGAATACAACAATTCAGAGATTAATTAATACAGGAGCTTACATGAGACTAGAGCAGCCCTTAAGAGATCTCCATTGCTCGACTACTGTGAGTAAAACATAAAACTATTGTTATTAAGAGGAGACCTTAATTTGGTGAACTATCCTACATATTCCTTCTATAACCTCAATATCAAAGATCTTTTTCAATTTATTAATAGGCACATTAGTAGTCAGTGAATAAGTTGAAAATTCTATAATAACCTTTTATAAAAAAGAAAACATATTTCAATCAATAATCAAATTAATTTCCTGACAAGTCATATTCTTTTATGTCAAATATTATTCTAATTCTCTGAAATTTTTAAATGTAAATCCCTTTAAAACACAATCACTTTCTAAAATTACATCTACCTGTTTAAAGCTTAAGCAAAGCATTTGATGATGAATAAGAACACTACAGTCAAAAGTGTCAATGATGACGTAGGACTTACTGAATGACAATAATAGTAATAATCATACCATGGTGATTTTTTTTCTATTTCTTAACTCGACGGTAGTCTATCCATTCAATACATCTCAGACTGATTAATAATCCACAAAAAAAAAAAAAACTCAATCTGAAATTTGATTGAAAAGCTAGTAAGAGTAAAAGGAAAAATATTTTTATAAAAATTTCAGCTCTATTCATTACTCAATAGTAGATTTAATCCTTTTAGTTTGTGACATTCATGGACAATGGACATTTTAAATAGATTGAAGGAGAGACTGGGAAAAATTGTTTTATTTGATCATATTGGGAGTTATTGTGTAGTGCTTGAATAAAATATTGACAAATTCACAGGTGGGATAAATATCAGCTAGGTCAATGATTTTTTTACAATGGCAAGTTGGGATTTGTTATTATTATTATTATTATTATTATTAATAATATTATTATTATTATTATTTCGTGGTAACAATGCAAATTATTACCACAGAGAACACTGATACCATTTTTAACATTTCATATGAACATACTCATGCAAATTAATACACGTAAAACCATACACGCAATGATATAGATATAAATTTATAAAAGGTATGCATATCATATAATATACATATTATGGTATATATAGGGTGGTGGCCGGCATTCAGAGAATTCGATGTTCAAAGATGACAATGGTCTGGATGGTTTAGATCTATTTAAAGAAAAACAAAATCATCAAAAGCCAAAACAGAAAAATTTAAAAAAAAATTTTTCTTTTTTTTTTTTTGGCATACGACGACATAGTTAAGATGCCATTGGCTTCATTGTGTTCATTGACCCTGTCAAGATTAATACGTTGTACTTCCTCAGATGACATGACAGGACATGAGTGACATAAGAGCTTCAATGATACATCATTATATCATATTTTGTACAAAAATCATTGGATACAAATTTGTGAAAAAAGAAAAATCACATGATAATAATGATGAGAAATGTGCTTCATGCGTTACAGTGGTAACATTGACTACGTTTAGTATTGAAATTTATCATGATGATAATGAGGGAAGACATTTAGGCTTTAAAATTCATCTACAAACATTTTAAATATAGCGTTCTGGTAAAATATTTGAATATTTAACGATGAGGTTTTCATAATGCTAAGACAAGAGAAAGGAAATATTGGATCAAAAAACATTCATTTCATTGATTTTATAGGCCTCAGACATTAATGGCTTGTTAAAGGCAACTTCAGTCTTAAAACAATGAACAAAATTCAAATGTATTTTTAATTGTAATGTTTGTTACCTCTTGCTCCAGATGAGGGACAACATTTCATTCATTAGTCTTGTGACTTTCAGAAAAATTCAACGTCTAATGAAAAGAAAAACTAGGATAATTATCCATAACTAAGAACCATTGACTTCTTAACTTACTTTCCATTCTTCTGTTGACACTTTGGCCATTGCATCACAGTTATATAAGATAATAAAAAGTTATTCTAAAGCAGCATAATTTATCACGCTCATGTGCACATGATTACACACCCAGTCACACAATTAAAAGCAGAAAAAATCTTATGGAAATGGTATCACCTTGTGAAGACGAAAAGGTTTCAAAAAGCAAAATATTATTCATACAAACATCCACTGACTTCAAAATAGGTGCGGTGTAAGTGGTGGTAGCAGTAGAAGTGACACCGGTGGTGGTGGTAGTGATGGATACAGAGCAGTTGTCTTAGAAGTGGAGTTAATTAATACTAAAAGAAGTGGCAGTGGTCTCTTACAGCTAATGGGCCAGGAGACTCATGAAAAAAACTCTGATTAATAATTCTTTGTAATAACTTATATCTTAATTGTGGCGATAATTACTATTTTCCCTATTACTACTGGATCATTTGTGGCAAAACAATTCTATTCAATATCATCATCTTCCTTATTATTATTATTATTATTATTACTATTATTACTATTATCATTATTATCATCATTATCAATATTACTGGCAAGCAAAAGGTTAAGGTACACAGCTCTGAAAGAGGTGCATTTTTAAATCAACAGATGAAGAGGACAATGATCATGTGCAGTGCGTGAATTTCTAAAGGACTGTCAATGAGTGTCAATCAAATCCAAAACAAAATTATAATATAGCAATTATTTGAAAAACCAAACAAAAACCTAAAAGAATTTTAAAATGTGATTGGACCTTGCACTTCAAATTATTATTTTTGCCAAATTTAGCAACTGATTGCGGTAGTTTTTCTTGAAAATGTCAACATTTTTATGGCCTCATTTTTATTTTATAGAATAAGATAAATCTGGAACTACAATATACTCCAAAAGGATTCAATCTTGAACGGGCCAAGGAGGTGGGGAGACTCAGTTTTATAGAAATTTCAGACTTACATTTTGACAGGGCAATCATAAATAAGTTTGATGTTGGAAACACAATGACCCTGTCTAGGAAAGTATTCTAGTCAGTGTTGGTTAAGTATGAAGGAGATCTAGTGAGTATTAGTGTTATATATTGGGAGTTTCAAATTGCTTTTGATGTCTCTATGATCATTTATTGTGTCAATCTAGTTAGTGTTTGTTCTTCACTCTTCCAGTCTTTCCAGCTAAGATGTTGCATCATATTGCTGACACTGCTCCTTTGCCCATAGTCATTCCAAACAATTCCTGCCGCCCTTCTTTGGATTTTTTTTGCTCTGGAAGTAGGGGTCCCATACTAAGCATCTGGTATTCCAGAACAGTCAGACAAGGGAGACGTTATATTATTTGAAAGAATTCAATCAAGCAGTTGCTAAGATAATTCTGACAGTGACAAAGATAGGGTAGGACTAAATTACAACATATCTTATCAATTCTTATGTTGCAGTGAATTTTTTTGGTTGGTTATGGTGTTGATGCATGTATGAACAGGATAAAAAGAAAGGACGAAGAATGCTGTGTAATATCGATAAGAAAACTTCACCATCTATCACAATAATGACAATGCGTTTCAAGTTATCTCAAAAGTTTAATTTACAAGAGAAAGACAATTGGAATATTTCCATAGCATTACTACTGAATAAAAGAAAAAAATCTTCAAAGTCAATCAAACTAAATAAATTGTGTACATGTTGACACAAACTCAATTACTCTTTTTTTGACAATCTCTAAATGCATCTGTAATGGTTAAGATCTGAATTGGTATCTTTGTCAATGGATTCATGAAATAATAAAAGTATTATATTATTAGGAAGTATATAGAGATCTATTCTCCTTTAGAAATCGTAATATTGGTGATTAAATGCAACCTGCCCATTTATATTTATATATTGGCCATTGCAGAGGCATCTGGGTCTTTAAATGTGTCATTACTCTGATATATTATTCGACTCATTTCTATTTATAATAATGGACAATGACAACTAAAGTTTATAGGTCTCATAGTTTTGTAATGGTAGTATTAGTCACGCAATGTTTGACAACATAAAAACCATTGTGTTGAATTTTCATTTTATGTCAAACTAATGATATTTCTGTATGCAACTCCAAAACAAAGCTTTTATGGACCAGTCATGGCAACAAATTTTCTTAGCATAGTATTTTTTTTATCAAAACCTCAAGTAACAAAGAGACATAAACATGATGGGAAGAAGCATTATACATAATAATATATACATACAGATTATAACAATCTTTTCGACTTTCATGAGAATTTGATATACAATCAACAACTTTAAGATAAGAGCATTCAAGTCTTAAATCATAATCATATATCTTTACGGCACCATCACCGTTTCTATCCATCTTCTCTGATTATTCTCATTTTAATCCTACTAACAAAGCTTAAAATATCAACATTCTTCATTTTACACTTTTTACAAGAGAAATATGCAAAAGCACATTTAAGATTCTTCAATTGTATTAAAACTAGCCAAGCAAAGCATAAAGATTTCAATTCAAATGCCTCCACAATAATAATTGCACAAAAAAGTACATGAAATTCATTGATTTCAAATACATCCTGTCATGAACCAGAACTGATTCATTTTTTCACCTTTAACTCATATCTGCAATTTCACTATTCTAGTTTTGATAAAACATAAATTTTGTTATCTACGTTGACATTAATTCCATTAGTCTATACAAGAAATCCTCTACGGATGGTTGATAGCATCACAACTATCCAGGTACACCATTAAAGGTTATAATATCCTTCCAAGTTCCATGTAATCCCCCTTTAGATGATGAAGATCAATGCTTCTTAAATCTATGGTCTATAATACCAATGAATGCTCTCCTTTCATACCTGAACAATGCATGCCAAGGCAGACGTGCATCGTTTCATTCAAGAAGAATGGTTTCTTCCATATTTTTAACTCTGAAGCATACTCAAATCAATCTAGTTCCACAATTTTCTCATCTTAAAAATGTCAGGGCAGTGAGAATCTTTTGACTATATACATTCATATTCAACCCCAAATGAAATAATCATGGTTTTGAGATCCAGAAATATGGATACAATACAACTTTTTTTTAAAAATTTGAAACTCAAACGTCAAATTATAAACAATGGATAACTCCCTAAATTAGTCTTTAAAAAATACTTGAAGATGTGCTCAAAACTGAAATAAAACCAAGTCTTCTATAAATAATTACTTATATTCGAATTTATTTGTTTTGGAAGCTTTCATAGAAGAGGAAAAAGTTGGCGTGAAAGCAACAATAAATAATGACAATATTAACAACAGCGATAATGATAATAATAATAATAATAATAATAATAATAATAATAATAATAGTAGTAATAGTAGTAATAGTAATAGTAATAATAATAGTATAATAAATTAAGAGATTTTTGCGAACGATGCAAATTGTCTAGAGAAATAAAGCTTCTGATAAAGAAATGATGATAATGCTGATAAAAGTGCGTCACATTTGATTTATTGATTATCAAAGACTGAAAAGCATCCAACAAAGACCAAGGGGATAGCTAAACAAGAAAGCATGTGGGTAAACGCAATGATAAAAAAAAAAACACAGCGAAATGCTTGACATGAAACAATCATATTGGTGGTAGAAGTAGTAATGATAATAGTAATCATCCTCATCATAATAATAAATCATCATCGTAATATTTACTGGCAATACGATTAAACAATATAAACAGCATAGATAGAACTAGGACAGATCTATTCACCATTATGACCAAAAAAAATTTTTTTTTAAATTAAAAAAAAATGTAACCGCACAGCCAAAGTTAAATATTAAGTACTGAGATTTCAAAAACCAACTCCTTTTATTATGTTTTTTGTTTTTTCTTAAAGGGGGTGACACCTGGAGGTAGGGGACATGTGAGTATGCTTTTTATGTTTTGTTTTTTTGTTTTTTAATTTATTTTGGGGGCTCTTTAGGAAGTGAATAGGAAAGTACATCGTTTTTGGGTTGTTGTTTATTCTTTTTTGTTGACAAGTTTGCTTTTTTCTTCTTCTTTTTGTCTTGGAGGGGGGATAGAGAAGAGAGACGGGTTGTTGATTATTTTTTTCTTTCCCAAAATAAAATACAAAAACAAAAACAAAAAGAAACTTAAATACAAAATATTGAGGTATTACTATTGAAAATCTGGTGTCAACACATCGTTATTAAAGGCAAGGAAAGACCCAATGGCAGTGATCCAAAGCAACCTGAACTCAGCAAGCTGGAAGACCATTCTGTAAATTTGAACATTTATCATCTTGGTTGCCACTGTTCTATTATCAACTCCTACATTTTTCATCTTCTCGCTATGCAGTGAGACCAACATGGTAGAATGGGTAGTCTTCATAGTTAATGATATATTTCAGCATAAGGAAAGAGCGTTTTAACCCATCAAAATTACGTCTAGGTTGTTTCCACCCATTAAAACATTGAATGGCTCATAGGAACCTCTGAGCACACAGATGGACACCAACATCCCAGCAGATTAAAATTTAAATTCATATCACAATGAAGCAAAGAGCTGGATCCATCTCGTCTTTCGTGTTATAATGTGTTTACACAAATGTGCTCTACAAATGCTTTGTAGATGAGATAGAGTGAGTATATTGGGGCCCCTACTAAGTATATTGCAAGGATTTAGAAATGTCTAGAATGGATAGGCTTGATTATAAAATACAAAGGTGTGGAGGAAAATAATAATAATAATAATAATAATAATAATAATAATAATAATATAGTTATAAAATCGATGATAGCTCTTCCTCATGTAGTGCCAGGTATGAATCAGCTTGAAGAGATGATAAAGTAAATGTTATTGATACTTGTTAGAACGCAAGTGTTTATGAAAATCAATATCAGAAGGCAGGTGGGAGATAGCTTTGCTAAGTCAATAATCTTCAAATGGGGCTCAAGTATGATAGAGAATATGTAATCTATTAGATAAAATATGATCTTAGCTAAATTGGGGGCTTCTAATCCTCATCTTCACCAACAAATTCTTCGAAAAAGAAAAAGTTTCTGTTTTGTTTGTTTTTGTTTCTGTTTTTTAAGGTTGATTATATTATGTTTCATTGACTCATCACATTTAACATCATATTTTGATTTTGCGTATATATCTTTCATCATTTGAACAAGAGATTTATCTACTATCAGTCTGAAAACAAAGGCAATTACAGATCCAGTCCATGCTTTGAAATCAATCAATTTATATGAGAGAGAGAGAAAAACGACATATTTCACTGAACAGGGCCTCGGCCAGCTTTGAATCTAACGAAGGATTTCATTCAACATCTTTCAAAGATCTCTACTAGTCAATTGATTCTGGTCTAGATCTACAAATGCGTATTTTCTGAGACGTCAGGTGTACTTTCCAATGGTGGCGTAGTCCTGTCATCCACAAGACTGTGTCGGTTAGAGCCGGGTGGAGATAGACTGCTGCTGGCATTGGACGTTACTGAGCGCCTCCACTGGTGACGATTCTCTGTGCTGTCCTGAGGGCCAAAACAAAAACATTCCAGTCAATGTAAGAATAAAAACAAAGTTCAGAATAAAAAACCAGCTCAAGATTTCCAAATCTACATAGGCGTAAATTTTCATTGACTTGGATCTTTAAATTCAATTGCAAATGGAAGAGATGTGATTCATTCTGTTAAAATTATTATTATAATTAAAGAAGAGGTGATGTGAAAATTCATCAAGATTGAGAAAAAGTTTATGAAGTACAAATTTTAGAAGCACATTACGAATTTCAGTTGGTATTTGCTATAATCTTTGTATAAAAATCAGATACATATTTTTTATTCTTCAAACCATATCTTGGGCTGATCAGTTACCCTTTACAGAAGCAACTGTATCAAACAGAGGTAATGAGGGATTTCAAACCTCAGAGGGATATATCGTCACTTCATGCAATTCCTGTATGTAAATTTTGAGGATTTTTGGGCTCTGACTTATCTTTGGTTAAATCTTTTATTGCATCTTGTGAGTTTAAATAAACACTGAAACATTATTTACTATTTTCTTATTTTAAAAAATGTACAAACATTTAAAATTGTTCTATAATCCTTGTGCAAAACATGCAAAAATCAACATTGTATTACCACAGTGATTTAGTTAATGACATATGATCTACTAGGGCTTTAATAACTAAAAAATATGTATCAAAATAATCTCCTTAGACACTTTTCTTTTCTTTTTTAAATGTAGTCATTTTTTAGGGTTGGAAATATCCATGTTTTTTTTGCCTTTTGCTTCCCAGAAATTGCATGAGGATAATGATATACAGTCTGGTCTCTCTAATCCGAACCCCTCCGCTCCCGCCAATTTGTTCGGATTACAGAATTTTCCAGGTTAGGGAATACTAAGAAATTATAAGAACAAAATCCGTTTCCAGAAAAAATTTCTGGTTTGGATTACAGAAGTTCGGATTAAAGAGACCAGACTGTAATTAACTTTATTTTGTGTTTCTCTCAAGACGAGAGGGCAAATCAAAACACCAAATCATGTTGATAGAGAAATATTTCTTTTTGATGCACACAGATTATGATACCAATAAGAACCGGTGTACCAAGGCAATTGTGCACAATTCATCCCTGTTAGCTCTTTACTAAATATTTTGCATCCAATTCACAAAGAAAATCTCTTGAAATTAAGAGGAAGAGGACTATATTTTACCATCATTCAAATGTTAATTTTTTCCCACCCTTAAAATGCCTTAAAGTTTGTTTCAAACACCCCAGTATGTGCAAGGAGTTAAGCCCTGAAGCAAAGCCAATGAATATCATGGTCACTACTGAGGAGACAGTAATACTTCAAAAGCATGATGACATAGTATGAAATTGAATAATTTGAGCAAGAAAACATTCCAGCAAGTGACTAAGTAAGACGCTTGACATTATAAAGAATGGTTTGTCGATTGTTATCTAAATTCAACCTCCTGCTTCTTCTACGCTGTATTGGTAAGTTAAGACTGAAGGAGTTGATACTTTCCCTATATGTGCATCTATACTTTGCAATAGAACATAACATATTCTAATTTGTTAAATTGTAAAAAACATCAACAAGAACATTACAACAATTATCTTACAATGTACAACTTTAAGTAATACAAGTCAATGCATATCTAAAAATATTCCAATAAGACTTTAAAAAACTCCAGTGTCAAGTTCATCCTACAGACCATAAGATGATTGCATTATACTATTATTTTAGCAACTAGCTTTTGCAAAACTTCAAAATGAAACTTCTCATTGTTGCAAATCATATAAGTTTCTTTCAACCTACTCATTTATAAAACTTTTTTTCTTTCTTTAATCTTTTGTCTTTCTTTATTCCCAAATAAATTCATCCAATTCTTTTATGATTTTTGTCTATATTAAATTCATGTATTGATGTTAGTAGCCTCAGTGACAGTCAAGGACAATGAGCATGCTATAATAAATCTTAGGGGAAAATTACCAAAATACAAATACATATGAAAGAAAAAATAATTAAATAAATAAAACTAATAAATCAATGAATTAAAAATATTTAAAAAATTCAAAATATAAATGAGTAATTAAAAAAAAAGGAGGATGGAAAGAGC
>JASKDV010180976.1:0-12521 GCA_032466395.1 Aegires albopunctatus
AACGGCCAGGTACTCATTCACACCTGAGTCGAGTGAGGTAGATGGGACAAAGTGTCTTACCTAAGGACACACTGCCAATGACTAGTGGTTATCGAGAAAATTTGAGTCTATTGGGATACGATCCCACCAAGTCACTCAGCCTACCGATGTCGCTTTGAGTTTCTCGTGTTTGAACTGTGTTAACCACTAGGGCTCACTAGGCCACTGACGCCCCCACTGTAGTTTTTACATTTCCCATTCCAGGTTTACAACACAGTGTTCCACAAGGCACCAGACCCTTTGGTCTCCCATTGAATTTAGTGACTCTACCACAGTTATTGAAGGAACGCGGCTATAAGACGCATGCTGTTGGGAAGGTATTTATTTACCGATCATGTGTTTAACATCAATAATTGGTGATGCATTGCAAATAATAACATTATGTCTCATATTTGATTAATTTTCTGAGCACATATATATACTTTAGGTCCTAAACTCACTTTCCAAGTTTTACTGTTTTGGTCTTGTCTATTCATATCTTGCCTTCATTGATTTGTTTGTTTGTTTTTGATATGATTAAATCGATTTACAAAAGAAGTTTTTTTTTTTCATCTTCTTTCAATTGTTTTCAAATGTACAGGACATTCATTGTGATTTTCTTTGCTTTTTCCTTCACCAGTGGCACCTAGGCTTTTTCAGTGATGGCTATCTTCCAGAAAACAGAGGGTTTGATTCCTTTCTAGGTTTCTACAACGGCCACAGTGACTATTTCGACCACCATTTTCATTATAAGGTTTAAATAGAAATTTGATTGAAGGTTGTCATGATATTGGAAAATTGCCTTTAAGGGGGTAAAAAGATTCAGTGAAGCCTTGAAATACTGCATCCCGGTTAACTTGTACTTGTACAAAAATTGCACAATATAAAGTCTTCTTTAGGCTATATATAATTTATTTAAGATATAGTGCCTACAGCTATCCACCCATGCCTGACGCAAACATTTAAAATGCAATGTTATTCAATATACCGCCATTGCAGGCAGCAAACTGGTCTTTGAAGAAATGAAAATTGTATAGTGCAGCCCACTTATATCAACATCGCTTATATTGACATCAGCGTTAATATGATGTAAAACCCTAAAATAACGTTTTTTCGGTTATAACAGGTCTCTATTATACCTGAATGTAATCAAACATATTACTTGGTTTTTCGAGGAAAATTAAATTTAATTCAGATAAGGGTCTCTTTTAACAATATTGTGCACAAGTACAAAATGTATGTGTAGTGAACACTTTTATCTTGAAATAACTTTTCTTTCTCAGCACTTTGAAGGCCTTGATTTTCATTACCAAAAGCAACCTTTATGGAACTTTAGTGAGGTGTACTCTACAGAAATTTACACCAACCATGCCAAATTTCTCATTGAGTCACACAACAAATCCACTGTGAGTTGTAAATAGAAATTTAAGACCGTTATGTATGCAATTTCATGAATAATTCAACTTTAGGCTTATACATTGCAAGATTAAAAGTAAGATTTTTCAAAAGAACTTTTACAGATGAATGGTTAATTTAAATTTAAATTATGATACAAGCTAGTTATGTTAATTAAGAAAGGCAGTTAATTGGAACAGACACAAATTGGAACAAATTCTATGGGACAAAAATATTTTTTAGTACATCGTTACTTGGAATAATGCCCAACCCTTAAAATGGAGTGGGGATAAAAATATGGTCCCAAAAGAAGAAAAAACAATCTTCGGAGAACTTTGCTGCAATATAAAATTCTTATAGGCCTACATATAAGCTGTTCTTTCCACTTGCCTTTTATGCATTTTTGTTGGGCTTGGATAGCATACTTTAGAGTGAGCCTATGAAAAAGACATGTGGATGAAATCACATAACCTATCAATTCCACTTATGTCTCAAGTCAAATTTATTTTAAAAACACAAAATGACAAAGGTCTGACCCTGTTCTGTCAATTACTAAAGTATTACACAAGTAAAATGTGAATGACGGCCGTTTCAAAGAAGTCAGCATTACGCTCCCTACTGGAAATTATACCTGAAAGCCAAATTTCAATCACTTAGACCTTAATACTACACTGTCAAGTTTCTTGAACCCCTCAATGCTACCACCAATAACACTTGTAGAACGCTGAACGAAAGAATAATAAATGTATGCAAATCGGTTATCATGATATGTATGTTTTGATGTCATACACTACCAAATTGTTCCATACAATCCATCCATAGATCTAGATGCCCCTTCATTGGAATGATTTCCATGACAGAGTATTGTTCCAATTAATCATCTTGCAATGTATTAGCAAGTCAGATGATTATAGATTCCTGACTTTTTCTAGCACAGCATGTAATGTTATGAATTGTTTATCAGTCCACTTACACGTGACCCATTGTACACCTGGGGGTATAACTACTGTGGAAAACTATGTTGACAATCTTTGTTGCAAAGATCTCACATCATAATCACTTTCATCTAGTTTGAAACCCAAGGTACGGTTTGCTTTAATCCTGTAGCCTAACAATTTCATAACTGAGACCACATTATATTTATGACAGCTACACTTAAAAAAAATACAAAAAAACCCAAAAAACATATCAAAGCAAAATAAAGTTAGGTTGTTTTTTTCTTTTCATTTCTTCCCCATTCCAATTGACGACAGCCTCTGTTCCTCTACATGCCTCATCAAGCCGTCCATGGTGCAGACTATGACCGCATCCAAGCACCCCAAAAATATGTGGATAGGTTCCCTTACATCACTGACTTGAGGAGGAAATACTTTGCAGGTGGGCATAAATCAAGGACGAAGGTTATTCATTGATCAGTTTGATTTAATTTAATTGAAAACACTTTTTTGTTTTGCAGCTAGCGTTTTTAAACTTTTCAGTGCTATTGACGAGTTTTCTCGCTGGCCACAAGCCTTGCCCATTTACAAATTACAGACGAGCATTCTCGCTTTCGAACTTGACTTGGCTCTATCCAAAAGTATACATTTTCATCCAATCCAACAAAATTAAAGTTAGCAAAAAGACATCCTGAGTAGGCTTGTTCTTTCTTTCTCTTGTCATTGATACCAGGAATTTTGAGTTATTTTGATGATTTTGTTTCCCAAATATAGCCACTTCTCCTCACTTGGGAGATGAAAACAAAGGTGCGCCGAGCCACAACCCTCTCTAGCATGATATATGAAAAGGGTTGTGGCTGAGCACTCAGGTCTAATGGTGCCGATGTACATTTTGACTTTGACCAATAATTCTATCATCCGGATGATTCTGTAATCTGAACAAATAGTTGGGAATGGCGTGTCCGGATTATGGAGTCAAGACTGTAATTGTTCTGTTTCTTTATTGATTATCGATCTTTGGATTGATTGACCGCTAAATGGAAGCAAGGCTTCAGTGACCTCACACCTGTCGTAAGAACTAAATATAAAACAAGATTCATTGACACAATATCAGTGGTCATCATTAGAGGAATGGTTAATGGCAATGCCCTTTGATAGGGGGACAACTCTCAACAGCAAAGAATTTCCATTTTTCTTGTATATAAAGTGAACGATGTCATTCAGACCTACAATGTTGTAAACACAAAATTGGGAGGGATTTTGAAAACGATTTTTAATTAGTTTCATTCAACTCCTGGATTGATGATACGGCTGTTGTTCTTAATCATGGTGCTATAACAAGTTTTTGCTATGCTGCAGTCTTCATCATTGCAGCAAATAAAGTGACCAACGATAATGGCTCTTCAATGTCGCTTTATGTGGTCAAGTAAATCTCTCTAATATATTTGCTGTTGACTTTTTCATCCAGGGGCTGTGTCAGCTTTAGATGATTCCGTGGGTATTGTTTACCAGTCACTTGTTGATGCAGGTATGGCAGATAATACTGTGATCGTTTTTAGTACCGACAATGGAGGACCAACCAACGGACGGGAGAAAAATGCTGCCTGTAATTGGCCACTAAGGTGAGGAATGATGCCTGTAATTGGCCACTAAGGTGAGGAATGATGCCTGTAATTGGCCACTAAGGTGAGGAATGATGCCAATGTTTGGTTAAGTTTGGATCATCCTTGGAAAAAAAAAACCCCAACAAGAGCGACATCAAAAGTTACAAATGATCATACTGAAATTTTCAAAGAAATAATGTGATTTAAAATAAGTAAATACCTCCACAAATGCATTAATGATAATATTGTATTGATATTTTGAGCCTATGATTTGATGGATGATTTAAGATACCAGTACTATTATTGTTTTTTTATGTAACTATTGGCAGGCAGAAAAATCAATCTTGTAATATGAACATTTTGAAAAGGTCAGAAAGGAATTTTATTTTGTTTGTTTCTTGTTATGTTTTGTTAGCTTAATTACAAAATAAAAATTGTACAAGAGGAATAGCCTTTGTGCATCGTTGAATTTATGACATACCCTACCTCCTTTTGTCTCATTCTTTTGATACATAATAAACTGAATAATTTTTATTCTTTTTCCCCAGAGGATCAAAAGCAACATTATGGGAGGGAGGTGTCCGTGCTGCCGGTTTTGTCCATAGTCCACTCCTTCAAAAACAAGGATATGTCAGTGAACATCTAATGCATGCAACTGATTGGTTTCCAACGCTTCTCTCCCTTGCAAAAGGAAATTCTCCTAGTATAAAATTTGATTTTCAGAAAGTGAAGGATGATTTTGATGGTATTGACCAATGGGATACTTTGTCTCTTAACCAAAGTACGGAAAGAAAAGAAATATTACTTAATATAGATCCCATTTCAAAAGATGAAGCTATTATTGTAGGTGACTTCAAACTTATCAAGGGCCAGGTGTTTCATGGGATCTACGATGGATGGTATCCACCCCCACCTCACAAAAAGCCTTTCATTGATTCATCGCAAGGTCATGATTGCCTTGGATCTTTATGTCAAGGTCATTCCAAGACCCAAACGGGAAATATGGGTATTGATAATTTCTCTGTGAGAAAAAATGAGAACAAAAATAAAGAAGCAACTAAAATCGACAAAAAGTATCTGGATGAACTTATAGACTGGATGAACAAAGAGTATAAGAAGGTAAAGATGAATTTAGTTCCAAAATCGGAGCAAAGGGGTCAATCTAATTTGCTTTTTTTCTCTGAAAATGGATCTGAGGAATCAACTGGTTCAAAACAAAATTTAAAATCTCATGGTGAAAGAGTTGTTAAGGTTCAGTGTGGTCCCAAACCCACCAATGCATCGACTAATTGTAATCTGAAAATCGAATCATGTCTCTTCCACATAAGGGATGATCCTTGTGAGTACAGGAATCTCAATATGTTCATGCCCGAAGTTGTAAATAAACTTAAAGACAGGATCGACTTTTATCGTACAAGCATGGTACATCCCATTAACAAGCCACCTGATCCAGAAGGTAATCCAGCTTTACATGGTGGGGTATGGAGACCTTGGAGGTGAAGGTGAAATAGGACACATTTTTCTTTTTAATTTCAGGTTTGTTTTTGTTCATTTCTTTTCTTCCAAGGATTCTCATTGGTTGGAAGAGTCTTTCAAATTGTCCAATACAAGAGGGGGATTACATTTATGAGATTGTAGACCTATGAAGATTGTTTGTGTAGTATTTTTATGTTGATATAGTGGGGTAATTTTTTGTTTGTTTTTTTATTTTGATTTTATCAATAGAATCTGTTTGGATATTCATTGCATGAATATTTGTCTTGTGATAAATGATATTTTAAAAATGCAGGGGTGCCAGTTATGATGTAACACTTCAAAGGAAGATGAAAAAGCATTAGTGGTTTTACAGCTAATTTTCTGTCATGATCAAAGTTAAAACTACATTTTAATGAACAAAATAATGCAACAGCTAGTAATGATACCAATGTTGTTTTGTTTTTTTTTCATTTTAGTGCTAGTCTGTAAAGTAGAAAACAACAGAATAAGAGCTAGAAACGTTGTTTAGTATGAATTTGTTTATTGACATACATTGAGTATGAGTACTTGTATTATTTTCTTTCTTTGTATAATTTTTCTAATGAATCTGATTTATTCTTCAAGATTTTAGATCATTCCAAAAGTTTCTTTTTACAACATGTATCTTATCTCAAAGAAAGGGATTTAAATATTTAATCCTTTCAATGCGTCGCTCGTCTCACTCTGCCGTTTTCAAATGAAAGGCAGAAATTACAATGGTGATGGGCCTGCAGTTATTGCCTTTCATTTGAAAACGGCAGCACTCAGGGGAGGCAAATATCGAGTGAGACTTTGAGTAATCTGTATCTCCTCAATTAACCTTCTGAACAGAGGGTGATTAGACGTACGCTATGAAGGGGTTAATTCTGCATATCATGATTTCCTAATATTTACAACTGTCCAGGTTGATGGAGTACATTGTTTTAAAACTCCTGTCAAGGTCAAGGCCATAAACTGCTGTATATAATCAAGCACGTTATCTGATTTACACGGTGCATACTACTGCATACTGATTGGCAGCAGATCAATGTACAATTTTTTAAATTTATTTGAAACATTTATATTGCCATTTGTTTTTAAAACAATAACGTATTTAAATAAAGATAAAGTTATTGTTGATGTGTATTTTCATAAATTTTGAGCCTTCAATTAGTATCGCACAATATATATATTAAGAACAAACTTCTGATCTGACTCATGTTTCATTTTTGATTATTTAAAAAATATATATATATTATTCCCCTTTAATCCAGTTATTAAGATGTTTATATCAAACTTAGGAAGTTATTCTCCACCACCATAATGCCTTCAAAAGGGATGTTTTTAAAAATGTATTTAACCCTAGAAAAGCTACAGCGGAAATAATAGGCTTAATCTATTTCTGCACAAGATCATCACTTATGCTATGCTTGCAAAAAGTAAGTTTTGGTCAACCACAGTTCTACAAATCTCTTAATGAATTTTGAATCTTATTTATTTTCCATGGTTTCACCATATCTTTTCATGTCCTCACTATTTTATGCATTATCTATAATTTTCACATCGTTTTTTCTCACTATTTGTCATTATAGTTATAGTGAAATGCTTAAAATTGCCTGTAAGTAAAACATAGAAAAAGTTTTAAAATGTTATTGATAATCACCCTGTATATGCTGTAATTACTTTTATATATTAGATATGAAATTACATGTAAGTGTATTTGTCGATAGATTTGCAATGTTATCAATGTTGATTACACAATTTTTATTTATTCCATTCTTGCAAAATATATATAGATCTTAAATTTCTGGGCAAATATTTTATGAAAATAGCATGAATTGATTAACTCTGTGTAGATCAACAGATTTATTGATTCTTGCATCTTACAATTGAAATGCTAGCCATAAGAAAATATGGTACTGAAAGAGTTAAGTTCGATGGGAGGTATTACATTATAATACCTAAGTCATTACAGGCATGCCTAGAAGGATAATTGTGGTAATCAAAGGTGTCAATGAAAAGCACAAAGAAATTTGAAATTATTTCTATAGGCTACTGAGTTCCATTAAAAATGCAACTTTTTGATATACTTTGATTGTAAAAAGTTTCATTTTTAATGGAACTCGGTATAATAATATAAATATATATAAATGTACTTGACCATGTTGGCCATGTATCTCTCCCCCTCACCCTCCTCCCTCCCTCTCCCTCCCCCTTATTAACACCAAAAACTATGAGAAGAGCTCCAGCCTTACCTTAAAAGACCCTTTATTATCGTTGACTGATGAAATCTACCACTTAATTAATCAACGACTTTTCCCCCTTGGCCGACTTTACTCTCACTCATAGCTCATCTTGAGCTGAGATATATAATCATCTGATATATTTCCCTGTTCACAGAGCTGGCTGTTGAACTGGCCTTAATTTTATGATAAAAATTGCATTGACATGCTAGATATCCTGCATATGTTTTGTTCATTTAATTGCTTGAAACTTGAGAGAATAGAGTAGTTAAAGACTTTGCTCGATGAGGAAGCGGCTATTGCTTTTGGTGTATATAGGCCCTAATGGATAGATTTTCTCTCTATCATAATACTCCCAGCCTGAAGTTCTGGCCAATTTTCCTTACCTTTTTTACTCAGATATAAGGCTGTTGGTACAACTTGCTTTTTGATTACTTATCACATATTTCGCTCGATATCAAGGAAATGGGAAAGGCTTCTGTTCAATGGACTTTTACTTACTTAATTCAGCATGATGTTAACCATATAATTTATTTGATGAGAGAAAAATAATTATATTGTAATACATGTACTGACAAAATGTATTGTGTTGATGATGGAAGATATGGTACTGTTTTATGTTCACAAATACAATGTATCAAACATTCTTAGAATTGGCCATTTGATTTATGCAATGTAATATAAGAATGTATTTTTAAACCAAAGGAGTTAGTTTGATGTTTTGATTAAAAAAAAATAATTGCATGTGCACAAAAGCAATGTGAGTGAAATCCATAACATTTTTATATTAAAACAAATTCTTTTTAAAACCTGAAGAGTTACTTGCTTTGTTAATGATGAGGTATGAATAATGTATTTTAAGTAAATCTACATATGTGATTAACAAATTTTATTTTAAAAAGTCTAGGGCTATTCTTCCATTCTGAACTCTAACAAGCCATATTTGACCTTCAAAACATAGAAAAAAACCTGTACCATTGTAGCTATTTGTATAAAAATAGCTTATCCATTTCTTATTGAAAAGATGATATCAAGTCAATTACAGACCTCCCTAGTATTACAGAAAACACGTCCAACCCACACCAAATTACAGAATTACAAAAACTGCCAGTAAAATACAGATTTTTGAGATAAATAAAATTTGACTATGGGATGACTTTGTATCTACTTGTAGACTAGTATTTCAAACTTTTTGTCCCCCATCAAGCCAACATTCAAGATGCCATAGTTTAGACACCCAGATCTCCATGTAGGACTTCTGTAATCCAAACCATTTTCTGGGAACAAATGTTTTTCTTTATACATATATTTCTTAATGTTCTCTAATCCAGAAAATTTTCTGTAATCCGAACAAATTGCTGGGATCGATGGTGTTTGGATTAGAGAGGGCAGACTGTTACAGTACACGAATAAAAGAAACAAAAAAAGATTTTTCCAACAAGAGACTTCGCTAAGTTTAGTAAATGAAATTTTTTATTAAAATTCAAGTTCAAATAAAAGAAAACAAATGAAAAAGAACACAGCATCGTTTTAAGCAATTGTCAAAGATTGTAAAAAGCACAATGAAAATATTTGGTTCGTTTTAAAATTCTTACTTGTTATTATTAGCAGCAGTGATCAGTTACTGTAAATGAAGATTAATAGCAGGCACAGGTTATAGGAAATAAATGATGATAATATATAGTTATTGCCTGTCATTGTTACAGAATGATATAATTTGTTGGGTAATATAATGCTGATACATATAATTAGTATGATCGCGCCAATGTTTTTAGGGCTTGTGCGTTTTGATTATTGTCAATAATTATTATTATTATTATTATTACTACCGGGATATGAATTTTGTGTTTGTTAAGAATTGGTTGTTGAGTCCATGATTGAAGGTGTTTAAAAAATATCTTTAACCTGGACTACAACTCACCAGCTTCATAATCAAGATTATAATAATTTCATTTCCTTTAGTACATATGTACATGTATTGAATACGATAGTTTTTACTCTTCTTTATCTTCGTTTTGAGCGTATCGACATAAATACATGTATGTTGCTTCTTATGTAAAATGTATATATTTTCTATAGATCAGCTTGCCAAAGGGGTTTGATGCAAGTATGAATTTTATAACGAACCATGGGAATAAGAGCAAAATGTCCAAAAATATTAGAATTGATATTTATATTGATGGGTCAATCGTAGCATTAAGTTTCATTGATTCAATTTTAATTCTTTCTTGCCAATAAATGTTGGTGGTCAACCCAAACCAATGTCTTCAATTGCAAATTTGAAATCAACTTATTTAGAAAGAAAGATTCTTTTAATAAGCTTATATTAGCATGTTGTAATGAGCTCTTCAAACCCATTCATACGCACTGATGAGACATAATGAGTTGTATTATATACAGTTCAGTTGACAAATGAAAACATGATAATTGCGTAGCAAAAAAGATGTTCATCTTCTATAGTCTAAAATTGCTCAGCAATTTCTGATGAATACAAAGAGATCAGGAAACAATGGAATATTAAGAACGAACATAGAACAATATAGAAGAACAAGAGTACGACGACGTGGACTTACTATTTTGAATAAATTGATCAAGAATCCATACAAAATACAGTCGCGTTAGATCTAGTAATCTTACGACACACTAAACAGATTTGTAAATAACGTACAAGCTAATTTTAAACATGGACATGTACCATATTTCCAAGAAATAGCTAAATTCTGAGAAACTATTCTATATTCAGAATTAGAAGAAAAGAAATGGAAACATTCACACAAATATCAAGTACAGCTTTTTACACAGTGTCATTTATCCGCCCTTTATGTTCATCTTTCTCTCACAATCGGTCTTTAACCACATCACACTAATGGGAATAGAATCATGTGACGATATAAAGCTTATTAACTATGTAGTACATGAACATGACACACATGTACAAAGAAACACAATAAACATTATTACATATATTTCAATAAAATGACGAAAGTTGAAATTGTGGTTCTAGCAGTTACTGCTATAGCAGTAGCAGGCACACAAAATGATTTTTAAGAAGGGACTAAGCTATGATTTTTAAAACAACCATTTTAAAAGGAAGAAATAGACATGATTCAAAACTAAATCGAGCAATGTACAGTCATTAAGAATACAATAATGGGTGTCTTTATGAAATTCTTTCTCCTTCTTTAATTCGGTCATTCCTTTTACTTTTGTTATAAAAACCAGTAAGAGGTAAGAGTCTCAATTTGTTGTATATTTTTGTTTCTTTGCTTGCATGCTTCTTCTTTTTTAAATATTTGTGTCATGCTCTATGATTGAATGAGTTTTGTAAGATTGGTCCCTTGATTTGGGTAAAGTTTTGGAATGCAAAATAACAGAAAGAATGGAGTCCAATGGTATAATTGGTTTGGTTTTAAAATACATGACTAAGAGAATTTAATGTAAAGTGAGGCGAAATGTCAATTATAGATTATGACGTAATGTCATATTTAGTTTTGAATGTGACATAAAGGAGATTTGATTTTTGTAAACTATGATGCATGACTTTCTATTACACTTTTTGAATATGAATTGGTGGAATATTGTAGAATATAAGTCTATTAATGGATATGATGTAATGTTAATCGAATATTTGGTTTGTAAAATACGACGTTTTCGATTATTATTGATATTTTGGCGCGATAGAATATCATTGGATTTGTTTGATACAATGCGATAGTAATAGTATATTGTTTTTTGGAATATGAAGACGTTCATTAAGTACATTGCACTTGTTCTGTATATTGATATTCTCTCCTAAAACTTAAAAAATTAAAGCTTAACCGTTTCATACACCTGTGACAAAGCGGCTTATAGATAAATAGTATTAAGAAACTGATTGAAAGTGCACAAGTTTGTAAATTCTTTGATAAGAGAAAACATGATTTAGTAGCTTTTAAAATAGTAGACTTCTCATGGGCAAGGCATCATGTATTTACATTTCTATTTTCTGTTGAACACAAATTTTCTGAGCTAGCATTCTTGAGGCTTATAAAAACTGCAAGAACATTAATTTATTAATGTTGAATTTGGATAGCCCACACCAATCTCCATCGATGAAATATCAATATTTGAAGAAGTCCAGACCATACCAGTGGTCTTTTGATAATGTATGCTTACTAGCAGTGCAGGACATAGTAAGGATTGAGTACCGTAATTTTTGTGACCCTTTAAAAGTAAGATAACTATACATAATTTCAATAATTTCAAGTACGGTATGAGATTTAATGTTTACTGGTGGGGAAAACTTATTCTATTCGGAATTTTGCCCTCAACGAAGCTTGAAGTGGAAACAGTTTAATCCAGATTTGAACGAAAGTAGAAATTCAGTTGATAGTTTCCAAAACGAAAGTAAGAGAAAGAATGAGATCCTTCACATTAGTTTTCAAGCCGCAGGGTTCTTTTGAATGGTGATTAGAGATTCCGATAGTCCTGGATATTTCTGCTAAGATAATGAAAAAGTACGGCAGACCGACCCTTGTCAACCAATCGTGGAAGAGTATTCTTATTCTCTCCACCTAGGTAATCCAACTGGACTTATCCCAACTGATATAGGCGCCGGGTCTTCTTGGTCAACGATTCTTTGGGTGTTTGCCCTTTCTTTCTTTTTCGATAATTGAATGATAGTGATACTACTCATCTCGACAGCATGAAATCAAGCTGGTATCGTTTCGCCACATATTTCTGACGGCCATAACGGAAATGCGACATTTCTTCTTCCCTGGGGGGAGCGGATAGCTCAGTGGTTAAGGCGCTCGACTACCACGCCAAAGGTCCCTGGTTCAAACCCGTGCAGG
>JASKDV010180987.1:0-12519 GCA_032466395.1 Aegires albopunctatus
ATGTATTTGATTGAATGGCAGGGAAAATTCCTTTAACATAAAATTAAAGCGAATGTTGAAAGGGGAGGCGAAAAAAAGAAAGACTAGCACAATCTTCTTTCGATTATTTATTTATTTATTTATTTTATTTTTGCAATTGACTGCAGAACAAAAATCACCAGATTGACGGTAAGACACGGTAGGATTTGTTCTCTCTTATTGTAGATTCAATAACGAGATTCAATTCCAGCAAGGGGACGATACTCGTGTCTTATTCTAAACGCGTGTTGTTAGAAATAAAATGGGGGTATTTTTGGGACAGTTACTATTCTAGGTATTTCATGATAAGAAACGTGTTTAGATGTTTTTTGAAAGTGTTAATATTGTTGAGCTGCCTAAGATCGAAATCAAAATTGTTCCAAATGTGTGGTCCAAAATATGTGAAGGATCTTTTTCCAAATGTTTTAAAAAGAAAGTTAGAATTTTTGGCCAAGAGATAGTTTGAAGATCTCAAAACACGGGTCGGGTTGGAATGGGTGATAATGGTATGTATTCAGATAGGAGGGTCCAATGTTATAGAAAGAGTTATAGGCTATAGGCAATAACTGCCGCTTTATATTCAATTCGAGCTAGAATGGGCAACCAGTGAAGATCTTTTAGAATTGGAGTTATATGGTTTCGCTTTTTTGATTGGGAAACAATTCTAGCTGAATGATTTTGGATACGCTGGAGTTTGTTTCAAAACAACTTTTTCTAGGATCTTAGATAAAAACGAAATTAGAAATAGGTCTATAATTTTTCAAAACGTTCATATCAAGACCAGATTTTTTAAGAAGAGGACGAATTACTGCTTCCTTGAAGTCTGAGGGCACTATGCCAGTAGCAAGTGAATTATTAATGATGGAAGTAAAAGTTGAAAGAAGTTCATATATATTTATACATTCATAAAGCAGGGCGGCAGAAAGAGGATCAGGAGAGCATAATTTTTTAGGAGATTTTAAGATAATTTCCTTAAGGTCTTCTTGAGATATCAACTTAAAGTCGCTCAGACAATCACCATGAAAGAGAGTTTCGTTTGGTTTTGTAACATTTAATATTTTCTAGCTCTGATCGGATGTTCTCGATTTTTGCAAGACAAAAGTTATTCATAAGATCAGGAAGCTCATCTTTAGTCACGTTGGTAGGTAAGTCTGGACTTTTAGTGTCCCATTATTGATTCTTAGTCACTTGAAATAGATGTTTTGATGTAGAACATTCATTGATAATACTTGTGTAATATTTAGACTTTTCAGAGATAATAATGATAACGTGTTTTACATTGCAATTTCATTGAGAAAATCTCGGCTTGACGGCGATGTTTTTTCTTGGCTTGTTTGACAGTTGATGACATCCAGGGTGGTCAATGGAGCGTGTTGATCCAAAAGGGTAGATAGAAATAGAAAGATCTGTGTATATCTTCTCAATACTCAATGTTATTGTTATGATCATTGTTCAAAAGAGATGAATCTATGTCTTCTTTGAATTTTGGCAGTTCAGTAAGTCTTATGTTTCGGGATGTTATTATATTTGCCGAAGGCAAGGACTTTTTCGTCGGAAGCTCGAATGAGATTGGAAATGGTCAGTGTCAGAGGTTCCACAGTCATCAATGGAGACATCATGTATCTTCTCAACATCACGAGTAATCAACCAGTCCAGGATGTTTGCTTTATGAATAGGTTTGAAGACATGCTGGGTCAGTGAGTGGTCTGATAAAATTTGTTTCAAATATTTAGAATAAGTATCGGTTGATGAAATATAGTGTACATTGAAGTCACCAACGATGACCAGTTGTTTTGCGATGGTAGACTCCAATAAGGATGACAAATATTCAACAAATTCTTTATTTGAGAAGTTCGCTTTCTTGGTTTTGCCGGGTGGGTGATTGATAAATGCAGAAAAACGAGTGGATTAGTCGTATTGCACTGCGTCTCGTAAAATTCCAAAGATTTGTAGTTTTCGTTTTTAATCGGTTTTAGCGGAATAGTATCTCTAATTCTAACACTACTATCAATCACGCTGATTCCACCGCCATCACAATTTGTTACGGGAAAAGAAAAACAAATGCAGTCTGCCCTCTCTACTCCGAATCATTTTCCGGGAACAAATTAATGTTTTTCTTATTATTTCTTAACATTCCCTAATCTGGATGGAAAATTCTGTAATCCGAAGCTGGGACCGAAGGTGTTCGGATTAGGGGAGGGGGGTCAGGGAAGCTATATGATCCATCCTCATCACCTTTTGGTTTCAACCAAGTCTCTGTAAGTGTACGTTGTAAGTAAGAAAATGTCCGCATCTTTTTCTGTTATAAAGTCGTTTAGAATCTCAGTTTTATTTCTACATGATCTGCAGTTCAAGTATATGATTTTTATATTAATTTGCCTCCTCTGGATCCTGTGGGCGTTTATTTGTTTACATTCATTCTATTAACAGGTGGTGAAATCATTTCATATAACGAATAATCGCTTTGGTCAACGTTTAAATGATTATTGGTGCTGTTGACCGTAAGCTGATGTTTTTTTCGCTTGCCAGCAGTTCCACGTTTTGTCGTTGATTTGTAAGCTCGCCTGAGGATACGTAATTCTAATAATAGTTTAAGTGTTGGTCGTCTGGCTGTGATTTTATTGTGTTGTGACGAGAGTTAAGGAGGTGAATAACACGAAGTTTTCAATGACAATGAAGATAGGTGGTCTGGAACTTTACCGTGGGCCTTTCTTGAAATCACAACAAAGAAGAATGTTAAAACACAGCGATTCATTTGATAAATTAAAATATATCATGAATCATACAGAAGATAAAAGAGAAATAAGTTAATTTGTAAAAAATCTTCTGTTAAAAGGAATAACTAATTTCACTGGTAGAAGCACGGCACATAAAGGAACTAGATATAAAAATCATAAAATTCTGTTACGAAATCATAAAGAAAATGGATAGATTGTCACAGAGTCAGAAAATTGCTGCCAACCAGCGCAACGATCACAACTCACATTACCTCCTTCCTCTTCCTATTGTTACTGTTACGTAGCGTTAGTCAATCAATGATAATCAATGTGTGTCAGAATAGTAAGATTGATAAAGTAAGTGAACCACAATGGCATGGATAGACAACGCCTGGTGTCAACTACGGGCACATCGATCTTTTATTCTTCTTATGGCTTGACACGACCTGAATCATTTTCTTTGAAGATGCCGGCCATCTACGTCTAGACGGCGTTTGACTGAGGCTGAATCATCGGACTCCCTTCGTCATTCAATCAACCCGGTCTGCCGAGGGTGGGAGTGTGAGGGAAGAGCTTTTGGGGTGACCGCTGCTCATTGACAAGCCAAGCCATATGCGGTCAAGGCAACGCCCTCTTCATATTCATAACTGGCCTTTTTTGATTTTCCATGGACGCCGAGGGCGTTGGGGCAAGGGGATAAGTAGAGGATTGACCAACGCTACTGAACAATAGGAAGAGGGAGGAGGCATTGGGGTGAACATTGCTTATCATTCAATAAGCTAGATGCTAGAAGCTTTAAGTTAAGTTTAAGTGGATTGATCAATGCTAAGTAACAAAAGAAAGAGGGAGGATTCAATAGGGCAGTCCTCAAGTTAGATTATCCCATATGGCCATAAGATTTTAAGTGGAGGAATGATCAATGATACGCAACAAAAGGAGGGCGAAGGGTAGATTGGAGTATATTGTTGGTAGGGAACATAGAGGGGACAATTCTGCTCAACCTTTCTCCATAATGGCCACGTGTCTATAATGATCACTTTTCTCTGCCATTCAAGTTCACCATGCATAGACATTGTAGATTTCCATTGGACAAAAATTAGAATATACGCAGGGTGTATGTATAGGTCTAAATAGTATGTGTGGCACTGTGGTAGAGTTCTTAGTGAGTCGGCTGGCACTTGGTCCAACGTTGTGTCCTTGGGAATTTCTCTTTACACACATTTTCCTCACTGCACTCAGGTGCTGAAAGAGTATGCTGTATAAATAAGCGTGATGATAGATCTTATCAACAAATATGCTAGCAATAAGCGCCAGGACTCCCAGCTACTCTGCTATATGCTTCCCAGGGAGTTGAGATGGTAACTTGACTAAATGGCCTGCCAGGAGATAATTGATGTAAAGTCTTTAAGTCTGCACTGAGCAGAGATGTGGACAATAAACCCATCTTTTTTCTTTTTAAAATTCATGGAGTGTCTTTAATTTGCAAACCACCTTCCAAGTGTTTTGAAGAAGTCTTAAATTTTAACTGCCTTGTTCTCTGACATTTTTGGTCACTGACACTGACAGTTATTAATAGGTTGAAAGTTGAAGGCAAGAGAACTTGGTGACTTCAATTCTGGCAACAAAATGATTACCAGCACTACTTTTGATTCCTTCATTATCGTGTTCCTCAAGTAAATGTTTTGACGCAATATCACCTTTCAAAATTGCCTGACCCCTCTTGAAAAATGTAGTCTTTTGAACCAGAACTGTATGGATCCTTTAGAAAGAGTTGGAAGTGTCAACCGTAATCAGCTTATGATTGATATGCCAAGGTATTCGAAGATAATGAAAGAATAAGGTAACAATACAGAAAATTAATCAAAGAGAGAGGAAAAAAAAGGATGATATTGGATGCAGTTAGAAAAAGAAGAAAGACAATTTTGATCACAATACATTTCTCACAGACAATAAAAAAAAAAATCCATTGAAAAATAGTGAAAAGGATTAAGAATTCACTCAAATTTCAAGTTTATAATTTTTAATTAATGTTTAAATCACTTTTTGAAATTGAGGAGGGTGTTGGGATGGTTTGAATGGGATATTAAGCACATTTATGAACTCACTTCTCTCTCTAACTTGTTCACTCACCGTTTCCCTCTATAGAAACCTTTCTCTCTATCTCTCATACACTTGCTTATTCAGTTCATTGGCAAAAGGTGACATTTTTTAGTAGGTGTTGTGAGAGTGTGGAAGTACATGTAAATGTATTGCAATAATGGCAATGATGCTGCTTTGTACATACCTTGTGTCCTACTGATACTGATACTTGTTTGTCAATGAGTAAGAAGAATATGACAACAATCAAACAACTTGAAATGAACATACATATGGGATCTATGTTGGCATACTGCCTCAAATAACATGAATAGGAAATAAAAAAATGGACAGTAAAATAAGAGAGTTGCTTATCATAGTTAATGGATTAGCCATAAAACAGCCCTATAAAAAGCCATACTACGTAATTAAATTGCTAGAATAAACACTGATATATTTCTAACAGAAAGTCTATTCACACACTGACATCAATAAATTATGGTGGTATTTAAAGACCTCCACCATACAAACATTACATATGGAATCCAGTTGTTTTCTCATAGAATGGAGCATGTAGCTAAAAATTATACATAAAAGTTTATTTCATGTCAAATTCATATTTTCATATTCATTTCTTTTCATTCTCTTATTTTTCTACATTTCATTTTGTTTAATTGTCATTAGGCATTTTTTTCTCTTTTTACATTTTTGCGTAGAAAATTGTCCTAAGAAACAAGGCCTGTAAGAAAAATGTCAAGTGAAATATATCCCTTCGTCAATGGAAATAGAAACATTCATATAGTACATACTGTACCATACTTTCAAGAGACAACAGCAATAACTATAATGATGAAAAACTGGCAGTTTTAAAACAAGGATGAGGAGTGGGTAGGGAATAAATAATGAATTGAATTAATAGCAGGGGAAAATTTAACAACATCACAATCTCAAAATTGATTTACCAATAATGATAATAATACATGTAATAATAATAATAATGATAATAATAATAGTAGCAATAAAAGCAATACAATTAATAACATTATGCATATAAGTCAACAAATGTGTCACCTCAGGGACAAAGTGTATAACTTTTATTATTACTTCAATAGACGGCTTATTTCATTATATCATAAGGTAGTAATAAAAAGTTATAGAGTGAGAAATGGCTAGTGGTGGTACCAAATGTAACTTTTGGAATGGGTTTCTGTTCTATAATGAATGCCACATAATAAGCACTTGAGAGTGAGACGGATTTGTTAATGAGGATCATTTCTTTTCATTTTTCAATATTCATGCATAATTTTGCTCTTGTGCGGAATCACAGAATATCTATACTTTGGCTGATATAAAGATAAGTAATTGAGAATGTTATTATCAACAAATATATCTTTCATTTAGAAGAAGTAATGTTTTTGTCCAGATGACTTCAATCATTGATTACCTTTGCGACAAATTCTTTGAAGACATCTGATTGAATAATTGAGACTTCCATAGGTTGAGAAACTAATCAAGGATTGTTTGCAACAATTAAAACAACTTTCTTGAGAAAAATGGATAAAACCCCAGTCTTATCATAAAATTATTCGTCGCAAAGTGACAGTAAGAAAACCACATCTCAAAAGTTGAAATAATCAACTTCTTGTCAAACAGCTCATTTTTCAATATCTAACAGAGTTGCCACAACATTGCTTAATTCCAAAATGAGAGCTGACTTTTTAAAATGGACTCGACTGAAGGAAGTAATCAATTAATGATGCCCTATTATGGACACCAGAAGGGAAGCATAAATGTGGACAACCAAAGAACACTTGGTGCTGGAAGGTGGAGAGAGAGAGCTGAAGACCTTCAAATACTTCTATAACACCTAGAAACCATTCAGAAGCTGGCCTGGGACAGACAAGAGTGGCACTCCGTTGCTGCCCTAAATGCCAGGATGGTGTATCGCCATGATCTTGACTTCATAAGGTTACTGAATTTCTTTATTTCTCTTCAATAATCATATGGTATGACAAAGAAAGAAGGCATTTGTATCTAGAAAGCATGACAAAACGAAATAATTCACAAATTCCAAAAGAGGGTTAACTGTGGGCTATAACATGAACGACAGAGAAACATTTAAGGGCTCTGTGGAAACGCTGGTTAAAAGAAACGTGAGCTTATTGAGGAGAGAAAATGAAATAAAATTATCAAAACTAATCCTGCCCTGCATGAATTTTAACAAATTCATTGATTGAAAATATGCAAATAGCAATAATTTTCATCAGAATCTGGTTCAAAAACATGAATGATTGAAATGCTTAGTATTTACAATTATCTCGATTTCATAGCTATGAGGTCATTGAATTGGGACTGATATATTATGTGCTTAGAGATAAGGTGGAAAATAATAATAATTTCTAAACAGAGTAATGAAAAATTGTGGATCTCAATAATGGTCAAAACCTAGCTGGTAGAGCACCGACAAGTTCAAAATGAATTCATTACAGCATTTCAATTTGGAGATTTTTTCTTCTTTTCATAATATTGAAAGGCAGGCAATTTTCGTCCACAATAACTATAATTTTCAAAATGGTATGGAGATGGAAACAAATTCAAATATAAAACATTGTAACATTATAAACAGGATAAATTTGAAGTTGATATACTTCATATATGATTGAAAAGTTTTTTTACAATTATAAGTTTCATTTTGTTTTGATGAAAGGATTAACAAAGGTCCCTTTGCTATTGCTATTATGAATGTCAATCATTCACAAATTATATGTTTAGTCTTTGAACTCGTTTGTCAACAAACATGATAAAATAATGCCTACTATAAAGGATCAAAGCTCCATTCTTCGCGTTTGATAAATTCCCCCTGTTTATGGCACAATTTCAAACACAACTAAACAACAAAATGAGAGGAAACATCAAAGAATAACAAAGAAAGATGAGATAACACTGCAAAATAAATTGATCAACATGTGATAAAATTTTTTATCCACAAACAATGATGCAAAAAATGTGAATCATGCAAATGGTTACAATAAACAATCTAAAGCAACCATATACAATTCAACAAAATAAATTGTCCACCCATGCAAAAACGATTTAAAACAAAGTGTTAAACTAAACAGAAAGAGGAAATCAAGACCAAATGCAAAATCAAACTCAACCTAAAATTGTTTCTATGAATCAAAGTAAATCTCTCTCATCCAATAAAATCTTATCTTGGAAAGATCTGTCTACTAATGCCTGCCAACAATAATCATTGAGTAGCTCAACGCTCTGGTGACAGGCATTGTATAAAATGTATTTGGCAATACACTATCTAACTTCTAACCTTGGATTGTCACTGTACTGACCACAACATCATTTATCAACACAGACACGTTTATTCATTGTGTATGGTTTCAGCATTCATTTTTGCTGAATTTTGAAACTATGAAATGACTACTATGGTAATAATCATGATAAATGTTCACTTAATTTCTTTGTATAATCAAAAGGAACGTCCCAGTAGAGTAAAATGGCTACTTAGCTTTGGTTCAAAGTTTTACCTCCAGTCCTAGAAATCTGTTTTTATGAACCCAGCAGAAAAAAAAAACCCAGCATTCAACGATCTTGCTAACTTACTACATGATGGTGTATATGAAATAATAATTCAAGATTTACTTTCTATTGCTCAGTTTTATGTTCATGATAGTTTTTTTTTCACTTTTAGTGTGATGTACCATTACAGGTATTACTTCTTGTTTGGTCTGTCATCAACAAATAAAGAAAAGAACACCACCAATTATTTATAATCAAGTCTTATCTGTCACAGTGGGACAAACAATTTCTTGACCCAATAATTATGATTGCTTAAGTCATAAGTATCCTTTTCTTTTCATTCAAAGCAAGAAAAGGCATAGCCAGCCAGGTAGAGCGCTTAATAACATCTCATGTGTTAATGGTCATACATTGATATTTTGTACTATGAGATTTCATTGCCCAGCATAGAAATATAATTCTCATTGATATCAACATTGTTATCCTTCAGAATGAAAATGTCTGATAAATAACTTATCCCTGCAAATGATCAAAAGTGATAAGCACTCATATCTATAAAACAGAATTTAGGACTCATTTTTCACCAACCTCTAGTCTATAGCTCAAGCTGTGAAAGCAATTTTTTCACATTTCTAGTGATCAAGTACCATTAGTATTTGCAAGAAGAGAAGACATCCTCTGATAAAAATTGATAATGATAAGAAGAATTGATAAATTGATAAGAAGTTCTGATAAAAAGTAAGATTAAAGTTTTTCATTAACTTGAAACGACACATAGAACTAAGATCCTAACTTATGTTAGACCCATTGTTGCTGGATAGTAAAATTAAATATGAAAGCATCACTTTTGTATTTAATCATTTAGCTGTACTGCATAGGGTGTGCCAAAACAAAGCAAAAATGTATATAAAGAGAGAAGATGAGAAAAAGGAAAGAAAAAAAATCAGTTAAAAATTTCAAACTGCATAGTTTAATTTGCAGCAGACCACACCTTTCAAAATCTTCTCCTAAAGCATTTCACAGTATTTAAATGGCAATGAGCTGTATATTCCAGTTAAGGTGTTACATGTGTAGCACAGATTTTTAAATTCTTGGATTACAAAAACATTTTGCTTTACATCCATAGTCATTACATCAGTTGCTCACAACATTATTTTGCATGCAACAATTTCAGTTTCATAAGGATGCAAAATGACCAATAATATAAATATAGAATGTTGAGCATTTCACACACAGCAATACTGATACACTGGATACTACGATACTAGACACAAAACTGAAAAAATTCCACAAACAAACTGTCTTTAAATGATGTCTTAGATTTTGGACGAAGTTGCAAACTATAATTAAATACTATGGTACTTTAACTTCTCCTTTGTCCTCCTTGGGGCTTCTAAGAGTAATGCCCTTTTAATGTTTCTATTAATCATATGATGATAAATTTAAGACAATTCTATTAAAACATATTTTACTGGTGATATCAGAAGGTTTTTACCACTCAGAATCAATAAAACTATGAAGAAAAAAATCAGAGAGTAAATATCATCACACAATCTTATATATTGTGAGTTAAAAATATTGATTGTAGACCAAGTTGAGTATTTCTTTTATTAATATTTTTTTACATTTAGTTTTCAATAATTATATGTGTTGCAATAATATGAAGAAAATAAAAGAGCTTTGAGCAGATTGCAACAAAATATCCTTGAACATCTTGCCTATACAACATGTCATAGCCAGATTTTTACACCAGCCTTAAGACCTACCCAATGCTGACAGCGACTGGTTTCATTTAAAGGGTTTTTGAAACATATTAATAGACAGACTGTCAAACATCTCCTTTTATTTGAACATGTTTTTCACATATAAAAAATATATAAATAAATAAATTCCCTTCACAAAAACAATGTTAAAGAAGAAAAAAAAAAGCCTGTACTGTTTAAAAACTGATATTAAAAGCAGGTAGATATTTGTTACTCTTCTTCAATGTGAAAAGGTTAAGCTGCATGTGTAATAGTAAGAAGATAAAGAATAAGTGGTAGTGAAAATCATAATAAAAGGAGAAAGGATTTACAATTCTGGAGATTTTTATCTACTAAAAGTTTCATGATCACATTAGTTATCTGATTAATTCAACAACAAAATCAACAACAACAAGGGACTAGCATACCAAATATGTTAAAACTTAATATTTGGTGTAGCTAATCTCTTCCACTATGCTTATTTACCTCAATCTCAAAAAGAGAATTGATAGGCTTAACTTTCAATTCATGATCACGTTTGACACAGCCGATAATTTGATTCAGACTATAACAGTTTAGAAAAAGTGAAATTGAAATGCAATATAACCTAACTTGATTAATCCCATGAACTAGTCTTTCTATAGTTTCAACTAATGGTTGCTATAGAATTTTCACAAATTTGCTAGATTAGCTTACAATAATGAAGTGCAAATGAGAGAACTCAAATATGTTTTAAGCTGGTATTTGGAGCACCGGTTAAAGAGAATAGCTACATAATTTTAAATAATCTCTTGGGACAGAATTCTCTCTATGAAAATTATACTGGATAGCTGTAATGCCAGGTAATAATAGAAATGAGAAAAATTGTCTCATACATATAAAAAAGACCATCAAATTTAAAGTTTGTTGAACCATATTGTGGTATATTATTGGCTTTTCATCCAAAGAGAACTTATGATAATTTGCAGTGGGCCTATAAAATTGGGATGTGAAAGTAATTTCATAGCTAAAACTATATCACAGATGCAAGGCGACCTTGACACTTATTTCTGGTAAAGCTTTTTCGAAAAGCATATTGACAAGGTCTAACCATGTTAATTTCTATGAAATGAAGGATGTCAAGAGCCTTTTCAAAGAACTTAACATATACTAAGAAATGAACCTGCAAGCCTGTATCTTTACATTTATACAATATCATACCACTATGGGGTTTTTCAACTCCAAAAGGACCAAATGGATGAGCCAAAAGCAATAATACAAGAAAAACACTGCAAATAGAAAAAATAAGCAATAATCATAATGATGTTTGTTTGTCATTCACTAATGTTCATATAGGTGCTGCGTAAGAAGAACACAATTTGAATGATTTCCATGGACCAAGCTCTTCCAATTAACCAGCCTCTAATATGCCTAAAAAGTTTGGCAAATCACTAAATTGTGGGCTTACGCTGTCAATGTGATAATTCACAATCAGGTATAGAGAAAATTGTAGATAGACCATTTTCATTAGAGTTTTCTTGTTTTATGCATATTATAAATCTTTATGATTAAACTATAATGCCTATTTTGATGTCTCTTAGCCATATTAAAAATGCACGAAACTAATTAAAGTTGCATTAGCTTAAATATTGCAGGTACTTGAAATGGTAATCAATTACTATAACTGTAAAATTAGGATTCTTTTTAAATTGTAAAACCCATGGAAAAGGGAATGACACAAGGTCAGTAAAAAAAAAAAGTCAATATTGTATAGATGTATTAAATATAACAATTCAGATTTACATAATATTCTAGAATCATTGTCAATTGATATAATATGTATATATTACAGTGAATATGCACTTATCCATTCACACATTTTCAAAAAGTCTACAACTCCTTTTTCTTAAATCGGTTCATTTCTTCTTTCAGTTTCTTCATATAAACAAAAAAGAGTTTAATGGAGAGGGAGGTTCTAGTGAAATGTGCTTGACACAAAATGCATAAGATACTATAAAAGTTATAAAACTCTAAGTAGCAAAGCTTTTCAATCTTCGTAAATAGGCCAACGTCAAATTGGCACTATGAGTCTATTTACTTTAACAGGAAGTGTCAATTTGAAAAACATGTGTGCTTTAAATAAATATCAAATACATAAGCATTAGTACACAATTTGTGAGAGTTCATTTCACCAACTGCCTAACAAGAGATAGAATTGGGAAAACAGCACAAGTATAATTTAAATTAAGATAATAAGGGCAGAGAAGAGTAAAGGAGACCAATGTCCTACAGAGGGTTCAAGCAGGGTATACATGCTGAGCAATAAAGACCTTGTCTGATTTAAAGACTGACAGTGACAGTAACATCAGTAACATTGAAAGAAAGAAAGAAAGAAAGAAAGAGAGAGAGAGAGAGAGAGAGAGAGAGAGAGAGAGAGAGAGAGAGAGAGAGAG
>JASKDV010180998.1:0-12519 GCA_032466395.1 Aegires albopunctatus
ATTATTATTATTATTATTATTATTATTATTATTATTATTATTATTATTATTATTATTATTATTATTACTACTATTACTATTATTATTATTATTTTTATTATTATTATTAAAATCAATTAGAATAATACCAGAGAAATTTTTTATCTGTAAGTGTAAAATAATTATCATTGTTATATTTTGTTGACATGTTGTCTTGTTTTCCCCTTATTCCTTTCCTAAGGCCAAAAGAATGTTGGCTAATCTAGGCCAGACTTTCCCCTCACCAACGATGGCACTTTCCAACAGCGTAGATTCCAACAGTAGTATTGACAACAATCTTCTCATGTGCAATGCAGACAGTTACAGTATCAGCAGCACAGGAGAGGACACGTGTGTCCTCAATTTGAACACGTCATCCATATCATCTCCCATGTTTGGAGCGAAGGGTGAGAGCTACGTCATTAAACCTAAAAGAAGCTCGGGCCTTTTTGGTATGATTTGACCATGCGCGGGCCACATAGATGTACTATATATAAATCTAGACATGCCTATCCTACCGTAAGCTGACGAATGATACGCGGGCGCTATTGGTAAGTCCGTCATTCACGTTAAGACTCCTTCGTTTATGTACGGTAGACAACGCTTACACACAGGTGTTAATTACTAGTATATGCACGCATGTCAGCAATCACCACCAAGTTGTGTTTTGTTTTGTTTTTTGTTCTGCGGTTTCAAGAAAACCCTATATATCCGACGGGAGTTTCTGTACATTTTATATAGGAAGTACAAATCTAGAATCTTGATCCAGTTTGAAATGAGAGGAATATGACGAATAGATTAAGCAATTGGCCTATTGTCTTCTTTTCTCTAGGCATAATATTGCTTAAATTAGATCTACTCATCATAATCCTCTCTATGAAGTGGCCTTCTGAAGATCTTGCTCTGTTTGATCACTTCATAGTTACAGATAAGTATGATTATATTAGTACGCGATATATTTTTTTATGAAGCACGCAAACCAAAAACACCGTATTTGTAATTCTGTCATTATCAGGTACTCGCTATTAATTGTTAAAATAACAAGTGAGAGAGAGAGAGAGAGCGCTAACCGTTTTCTCTTTTTAATTGGGTCTCCTTTTCTTTTGTTGGGATGCATTAGTCTTATTCATTTTGAACCTCACAGAATTGCCAAACTCTCCTGAATTAACAGTATCAAATGTTGATCAAGCATTAGCTAGTATCAGTTTCATGTTTACACAAAGAAATTTTGATTTTCAATTCTCAGAAAAAATAAATTGAAAGAACCATGTTGTGTAGCATGGAATTGCTCAAATAAGCAAGTGAAGAGATCACAAATATGGACAGATGTGAAGGCATCATCTTTCATTGTTTCCCTTCCAATCACGAAATAAGAGATAAGTGGATTAATACCATAAGACGCGAAAACTTCAAATCATCCACCAATTGAGAGATGAAAGATCGAGTGAAAGAAAGATTAAAGGACAAGGGGATGGATAGGAGAAGAGAGAAAATAATAATACTAATAGTAGTCATAGTACTACTACTACTACTGCTACTACTACTACTACTACTACTACTAATAATAATAATAATGATAATAACTTTATTTGTATAGCGCCTTCCCTTCTTAGCTCAAAGAGGGAGAGAGAGAGGCAAATCGATCATCGGGTAAGGAGTCTTATCGCGAATAGCTAGATAAGGAGTTTTATCGCGAATGGCTAGAGTCACCACGCACGGGGCGACGCAGTTGCTATTTTGCCGAGCCTGTCTAGATTTATATAGTACGTCTATGGCGGGCCGTATAAATCAGTCACACGATCGCCAACGGCTGCCATAAAGCGCGCGGCAGGCCAACATCTTGAGAAAGAGACCTTGGTTTCTGGTTATTTTTCTAAATAATGAAAGAAGTATTGATTGGATAGTATATTTTTAGATTCCCACCAATGAGATTGCAAGTTTCATTTACCTCGGAGCTGTTCCCGCTTTGCATAAAGGGGGGCGTGGCATCCATTGTCTATGATCGAAATTCCTTTTTTTGAATTGTTGATAACCATAGAGAAAGAAGTGCACTGCTATTTCTCTGAGCAGATAAATATATAAATAAAATAAAAATTCCACTTATTCATCCCAGAAGGAAAATTTGTCTTATGGTATTTGCCATCACCGATCTTCAACCGTAAGAACAGCTCTGCAAATGTAGGCAATTCCTGTAAATAACTCTGCTCAATAGTTAATTACGGTGTCTTCAATGAGATTCGAACCCGTGACCTTTTGCTTAACCGCTCAGCCACCGTGCCGCTCTCAGATGAAGTGAAGATCTTGTCAGTATGCTAGAGTGAAGCGCCTTTCATCGGGTTGCGCCCATGTATGCCCCCCGGGGGTTGAAAAGGATTTAGGATTGTAATGGCCTGTCAGGGAAACTCTGTAAAGCGCATTGATCACATTTAGTGGAAACGCGCTTATTAAGAACGCTCTTTACTTATTTACTTTACTTACCAAGTTATGACAGAAAATGCACTCATAAGATACTTTCATACATCTAGTATAAAGTTAGTCGTTGAATCTTTAGAGTTTTGAATTTTTACCATTCCAGCTTGTTAAAAGACCTGCCTAAAAATGAAAGCTGCCATGACATCATATAGAATAAGGTTTTAGATTAAAAGCTTTTATTGTAATTGATAGCGCAGGCAACAAAGTGTTTACTTTGAAGGGGGGTTGGAACTGATAGCTCAGTGGTTAAGGCACTTGCCTACCAAGCCAAAGGTCCCTGGGTCAAATCAGCGGAGGCTTAAATTTGAAATCCAAATTTTTGTTGTTGTTTCTTTCTGCCCCCTATCCTTAAATTGTTAGGAAAAAGAGTGCCAAGTCCTATCGGAGATGGACCATAATATCGGAGGTCCCATGTGTATTTATACGCATGTAAAATAACCTTTGGCTGTTTACAAGGCAGTCTAGGAAAACCCTGACATCACCAAGTAGTGGGCCTAGGTAAAATTCAAAACAACAACAACAACTGATGTAGTTGATTGTTGTGAAAGAAAGAGAGAAAGATAATTTCCTAAAATCACCCCTTGCATGGATGGCATCTGACAGCAGGATAAGTTCTATTGTTGAGAATTTGGTTATACTAGATAAAGAGTCACTTCTCTCTAGTTCTTGTGTATTAAAAATTGAAAATGATTATAATTCAATTTGTGAGTCTCCTATTGCAGCTGTGATCAGATGCTCCTTTTTGATATGGGGAATGTTACCTAAATATTGTCTTGAAAGTGCATAACAAAAACATGGGTCTTTAAATTTTGATGTACAAATACAATAGACTTATCAGCCTGCAATGGCTTGAAATAAATGATTTAAATCAACAATTTTGGTCCATAAAAGCAGATTTTTATCTAAATTATCTTTACTCTTTTTAAAAGATGTTTTATCATTCCATAAATGAGGTCTGATCACAGCCGTAATACCCACAGAATGAAAAGTTTATGAATTGCTCGCCTTCTTCCAAAAGTAAAGAAAGTCAAAATATTATCTTCCTTAGGTTTGGCAGTCAGCACACCTTCCTTCATAAGCACCAAAGACGGAATGCTATCATCAAGCAACATGCAACCCGTAGCCTCGGAGAGTGGCCTGACTCTAGACGACAGTGGAAAGAGCAACGGCAGCCTCTCAGAGGGCATGAAGAAGAAGAAGAAAAGTTTCCACGGCCTTTCCAAAATGTTTAATCGTTCTCGGGTTCGACGTTCAGTCACTCTGTCAAAGGCAGATTCTATCAATCACGATGGTATGCGTTTGATCTCCCTGGCGGAAAGCATTTTGATTTTAAGTTAAAAATGCAATTCCTATTTAACTTGACGTCCTTGTAATGTTAGATGAGCCCTGAAAATGATTTTCATGATTACCTTAAATGAGGATTTTTCACTCTGACCGGCCGTCCTTCTTTGTTTTTAATCTCAAGGCCTTACTGTAAACATAGATAAGTGTCATGACTGCTGTTTGCATCCAAGTGTAGTATATGTGTGGACGCACAGGAAAACCAGTCACATCTCAGAAAAATAAATTTCACGCAGGCCCTCTCAAAGTCAGAACAAGACATTTCAAGGGAACTTTTGGTTTTAACAGAATCCGATAGTCGAATTATCAATCTTCATCTTATTAGTAAATTTATCACAACAACAACTTAAAGAAAAGTTTAATTTTGTGTTCTTGTAAGGCAATCTATCTAGTTGTATTGTTGTTTTCCAACATTCATTTCCTAGGCGCTCTAAAATTCCCATAATTTGTAAACCAGCAAAGATATTAAGCTCTTATCTTATAATATGCAAAATGCTCAGAACATAAGAAAATTTCCGTTTAATCATTATCTGAATTTTCATTTTGGGATGCACTTGAAGGGTTTCCTTGTACACCCACATATTTCTCTTAATAAATATACGGCATTTTGAATGGGACCTACAGAAAATTGTTTCAGTTGTTCTTTAATGCATATGTTACCATTTAAAAAATTCTGCCATGCTCTTTGATTTTAAAGCTAACCCGTCGTGAAATAATGAGATTTATATTCATCTTTTACCTTTATTAATGTTTACAGATCTAACATATTTTCGATAAATCTAGAATGAACAAAATATAATTCTATTGATTTCGTTTCCAGAATCTTTGGGTTTCTGTGCTAAACTAAGCGTGTTGAACCAGGACAACTACCAAGAGAAATTGGCAACGGTGGAACACATGCAAGGATTAGACATGAGGGAATGGAGAGCCCATCAGGTGTTGGCCTGGCTAGAGATTACCCTGGGAATGCCTATGTACGCCATTAGTTGTCTGCATAATATCAAGAGTGGAAAGGTGAGTTGTATTATATCATCAGGGATGGAACCTCTTCCGTTTTTCCGGATTTCCGTTTTTTTCATGTAGATAATATGTATTTAAGTCTTAAATTTGTCTTATAATGTCGTAATTGAATGAATTGGACATGCTGTCCATTGGTAAAACATACAAAAAATAAATGTTCAGGTTTTTTTTTTCGAAGCTTGGTTCCATCCCTGTATCATAGAAGAATCAATACCTGGGTGCGACAAATCGACAAACACCGTGTTGAAAAATGGCGCTCGTCGAATTGTTGCACCCAGGTGCCCGAATATTCTCAATTGATTCATTTATTTTTTTAATCAGCTTTTAATCTTTGTTATTTGTTTATTGATTGATATCTAACATTACACACTTTTACATCTTTTGTTTTATTATTATTATTATTCACCAACAAACTTTATGTATTTAATTTCTTTTCCAAGTAGATTGATAATGCCCTTCTGGAGATAAAGGAAACATTAAAATTGTGTCATGATACATTTAACGATTCTATAAGTTGTAAGTTTAAAGGATAATGCTTTCTGTATGCCTCGAGACAGAAGAATTGCACACAAAAGTGGCATGTATATGACCTGTTTCTTTTAAGCACAACATATGTAGCATTTATGTTGAGATACAGTCTGTTCTCTCTAATCCAATGACCTCCGTTCCCGACAATATGTTCGGATTATAGAATTTTCTGGATTAGGGAATACTAAGAAATAATAAGAAAAAAAGATGTTCGCAGAAAATGGTTCGGATTACATAGGGATTCGGATTACAGAAGTCTGGATTAGAGAGACCAGACTATATGTTTATCACAAGAAAATCCAGTCTCCACTTTAATATGATACCAAAGTTATGAATATTGGATTTTTCATTATAAAGATATGACGAGTATAATAGGGATAGGTAAGGTTTGAAAAAATTGGAATCTAAGATGGAGAACCGTTTTCGTCGATTTTGAGGACGGATGGCTAAACAGACGCTAGACAATTACTGTTGATCCTATTCCTCGATTTTAAATTATACACGCACTTCGTATAAGATGATATCTAATTCTTGATTGAAGATCAACTCAAGGCCTTTACATAAGCTTAGTTATATCATTTTATATTAGGCAAAACAGAGCACTGCATTCATTTCGTGTTCCTTAAAGGCGATTTTCCTCAATTTAGCTTATGTTGGGCTCCTTCGCCTCAATACCACTGTGCATTATGGCATTACTTACATGAAATCAAAGTTCTATGTAAGAACAGTCCATACAATAGGTTAACTATAAGACAATGAGGCCACACTCCTTTTGATAGACCACACTGTGGCAATTTAAATTCTTTAATTTTTCCTTATGTTCACTCATTCATTTGACCTAATGGTCTTTGAATGGGGCATGTGATTGGTTAATAAGAAAAGGAGAGGGGCTTGATTGCCATGTTGTCCGACTCGGTAAAGTTGTCAAAATGCCAATGTTCTTAATTGAAGCTGATGAAACGGGGGATCCCCCCCCAAAAAAAGAATCCTTATTGTAGTATTAAATACTTGGATTTCAACCGTACCACATTACACATAGCGTTTATGAAAGATAAAGATTGGATTATCTGGAGCCGACCTTCATCCAAAATTTATTGAAATCAATTTTTTTATCAACTTAACAGCTCAAAACAGCTAGTATGACATATGTTCCACTTCGATGAAACAAGTCGCATGTTCTTCGATGAAACAGGTCACATATTCTAGTTAGCTGTAAAGGAATCATTTCTTAACTATTTTTTTTAATAGAGTTATGCTTCTAGCATATTTTTATGTCTGAATTTGGTATTTTGATTGCACCATACAGTTAATTTCCCTCTAATAATAATAATACTAATAATAATTGTTTATTCTCTCTACTACAGGTGCTGTTGGGTTTGAGCGATTCCGAACTAAGTTCGGCCCTTGGCGTTTCCAACCACATTCACCGCCGCAAGTTGAGGCTGTCTATCGAGCACAATCGTAATCCTGATGAAATGTATGTGAACAAATGTGTGTAGGCTATTTTCTAAAAGAAAATTATTTATGCAGAAATGTTTTTGTAAACTTGTAGCTTTTTTTTATATTCATGATTTCAGGCAGCAACAAATAATTAATTCACGCCTTTTTTGGGCCAAATTTGATGCTTGGTGACAATCAGTCCAGATTATGGCAATGCTGCTGGATACAATGATACTTTAAAAACAATAGCTTTATAATCTCTATAATAGGTCTTGTTATTCACCTTAACTTCATATATATATCTCCATTACTTATTAACTGTTTCTATGCATTATATTCATGCCTATTCAAGCTTTTGACCTTTGTTTTTTTGGACCCTTTCGATAGCAAATTTCCTAAAGCCAACGAAATGGATCCAACCTGGATTGCCCATCGCTTTCTGGCCGATCTTGGTCTGCCTCAGTACACCAATATCTTTGAGGAGCAACTGTGTGATGGCCACATCATTAACACTCTCACCCGCAAAGACTTGGAAAAATATTTCTCTGTCCACCGCAAGTTTCACCAATCTTCTATCATGCATGCAGTTGAGCTTCTGAGAAGGATTGACTTCAATAAGGAGGTGAAAATGATCACAGTCTGTTTTAGATTGTCTGTGTAACTTTTGAAAATATATTAACATGATTTATTTATTGAAACGATATATGAGTGGATGCATAGGAAAACCCTTCTGACGCTCAGCTCAGCTTACTTTTGAGATATCGGCATTCAAAGTTGTTTTTCAGTTTATTCAACAAAGTTTTGTTGTTTGTTTTTTTTTGCTTATCAGGTTCTACAACTTATTATCTTTATTGTGTTAAAATATGTTTTCTGAAATTTTTAGTCTAAATTCCTCATGTTGCTGAATCACATTCATGACCCACTAACATTGTTAACTGAAACCAAACTTTAGATGTTATTTTCTCAGTTATGCATTTTGCTGACTAGGTACCTTAAAAATGTCATATCTCTGCAACAGTTTGAGATATCAACATAAAACAAAACGAAAACATAATCATAACGAATTGGTCTATTAAATTCATTCATAAAAAATCTTATCTTAGATTTGACTGATGTAGCCACCACACATATAGTTGGCATGGAATACTGTTTTCTCACATCTGAACAATGTGACACCGATATTGTCGGAAATGAAATAACATGTTTAATATTGTGAAATAGATCTCTTTAACTTTTTGGCAATAAGCAAGAATATATATCAATGACAAGGTTCTTTGTATTTGATTTGTTCCTTGCTTTACTTTTCTACTTGGCTATTCGTCCCAAAACAGAAATTGTATAAGCGGCGTACAATTAGTGATGACTTGGACAATGACTTAATAGTGTGGACCAATGAAAGACTCACACGATGGATCCAGTCTATTGACCTTGGGGTAAGTAATGACTGTTCATGTGTTTATATTTTATCATTATTAAATACAAATGAAGAGGACCCTCCAATAAAAATAATAATAAAATACGGAGTTGCCAATTTTTCATAAATTTGCACTAATCCATAAATATTTCTCCATCCGTAAATTTCAGATCAGTGGGTGACGATACTGTGATTTTTAAAAAGGCAACATTTGAGCCTCTTTCCATAAGCAATCATTTGCTAGTTTTCATTGGCTTTGCTTGGAAGAGGGGTAGAGAGCAAAAGGGGCGATTCCCAAATCTTTGTTTGCCTAAATAGCATGCAACTTCCCATTTCTCCGGATGGCAAGCCATTTCTAACATAATAATAGACTTCTGTCACCAACCAACTTTACCATGTAAAGTGAGATGCGGGATCATGTGAAGAGGGGAGGAAGGAAGGGCAGAGGATCAGAGAAGCGTTAGTTGGTATGGGCCTAAGGACAAGCATCAAGTCATTGAAAAGTTCACGAAGTGGTGATGGAAGAGGTCTGCATCCATAGCGGGCCTCTAGATCTACCCCATGCCAGATTTGCTATAAAGCAATATTTGCCTTTCCATACTCCGTCCATTACATCAGTTGTATGTCTTTAATAGGCCTAAGTTTGGATTTTAATTCAATATTCAATAGGTCTAGACAACTAGATTTTTGGAACATTTCTGAAGTTCTGACATCTATTAAATTTTGACTCTAATATATAGAGTTTAAGAATAGATTTAAATAGTTTTGTCCAACGAGATGGTCGCGTGAATATTTGCGACATTTTGTTTGGTCATGGCTGGATGAGAAAGACATAGGAGGCGAGCATTTATTAGAATATATTCACAAATTGAAGGATGCAGGTATAGTTTTCTGCATCACATTTAAATGCAAAATTAAACTGCTGGTATTCTTCAATTGGTATAACAATATCTAGCAACTCCAATAAGGTCACTCAAGTTCAAGGCAGGATCCCTCAAACGCATTCCCTTCCCACTGTGATGATGGCTTGGAAAACCTAAACACCTGCACAGCTTTAGCAGAACCAGCTTAGTCTAAAGTTGATTCACATTTTATGTTTATTTTTCTTGCCTTATTTATGAATCAATTCTACATACTTTGCCATATCGTACTTTGCATGTTTATGAATAATTAATTTTGCTTAATTCTGCTCTTAGCAATTATTAACGGTAGACATATTCAGCAGAAGTATCATTAGTATGTTCTCTAAGGATGGGTCATGGGTGAGTCGATTCATATATATCCCCGCACTTCTGCATCATTTAAGTAAGAAGTTTTTCACTGAATTGGCAGCCCTGTGTTTAGCCCGTTTTTCATTAAAAAAACAACCATTTCTTTTCAATCTTGTCTCCAACAGTAGTAGAAGCTTTGAGCAAAATAACTGTGTTGATGAGTCCAATTTAATATTTATTCATTCTTAATTCACTTCAAGTGATAAAGTTGCAAAATGTTTTCATAGCACAACTACTAAACCATTATTTATTGGAAGTTAAGCCGTTGGACTCACATGCGAAAGGTCAAAGGTTCACTCTTGGGAAAGCTTATTTACACTAATCGCCTACGTTTGCGGCGCTGTTCTTACGGCTGATGCTCGGTGACGGTAAATACCAAAATGACGAATTTCCCTTCTGGGAAGAATAAATGAAATTATATTTTTAAAAGTTTTTATTTTAGTGTAAGAACGCAGGGCATCGCACCTGCTTTAAAAAACAATTATTATTATTCTATTTAACTTCTTTTCGATATGCAGGAATATGCTGAAAATCTTAAAGAGAGTGGCTTACACGGAGCGGTTATGGTGCTTGAACCTTCTTTTTGCTCCGATGTTTTGGCTTCCGTCCTTGGGATACCTCCGTCCAAGTCCTACATCCGCCGTCATCTGACTGAGGAGTTGGACACCATTTTAAAACCTGCTAGGTGAGAATGAGTCGGCTTCATCGGAATGGCCGTGTGGTGGTTGCAGTGCTGCTTGGATTTATTAGTTACTTAACTCCATCGGTCCTCAGTGCTCCATCTTTAATGGAATGTAACTTCTTAAACTTAATATTGTAAATAGCTTCTCATTTTTCCCTCCAAACATTATTTTGGCATGTGATTTTAGTTCACTGGACATTATAACAAGTCAGGTGCTAATAATCTTTAGGACGTCTTAATGATAGAAAAAACTTTATTTTTATATTTATTTTTATTTTTTTCTTCTTTTTTACTTCCAAACAAATCATACTATCACGTACCAAGGGAACTTAAGGATTTTTAAAATTAGCGAAACAAAAATACCTATGTGAAAAGCCTGCTTGTTTGTTTTTGTTTTAAATTATTATTATTAAAGATAGGGATTTTATGTCATAAATATAGCTCAGTGAGCAAAATCTCTCACAGTAGTGATCTAAGAATAGAGTACGTCTGTCAGCTTTTATGAAAGCCTTATACCAACAGCAGAAATTGCACTATACGCAGATTCCTCACAACTTACCATGACGTGCATATTCATCCACCTAGCATTAAGACAAAGGGCTATAGCTATGACCCAAGATCTGCTGGAATATTAACAACAACATAACATGAAAGCCTTATATTTATCTTTATGTTTTAGCTTCTGGCTTTCTCGTTTAAGTTTAGTTGTAGATCTAGCACATATTCTATTGGTGCTGAAATTATGAAAGACAATAATTTTTAGTTTACTCTGTCATAGAATATTGTTTCTAAAGTAGATATTATGTTTGTGATGTTTAAACTGAGAATGAAAACTAGAGGGCTATATTGTATATCTTATTATCTTATTTCATTAATTATCATTAATATCTCGTATTTAATAGGGCAGCCGTCACAAGGGTTTAGAATGGTTGGGATGTAACGATGTTAATGACCCTCAATAGCAAATGTTATGGTCATTTTTACTTTTTGTTATAGTCATTGAAAAGGGGGTGAAAAACTTCATTTTTATTTTGATTCTCTATATCACAGAATATAATATTTTAAAATGAATTTAACAACTTTTTTCAGGAAATACCAAAAAGGCTTGAAGATCCTGAGGTAGAAAATGCCTCTATACATTATTTATTTTCAATCTTTTCCTCTCCTTTTTCATCTCATATGATTATTATATATTTTATAGTATTTTATTTTTTTCTTCATATTTTTCAATATCGTTGGTGAACCTATGGACATTAGAAACTGTTGAAATGTTTTTTTGTTTGTTTATTGTGATTTTCATATTGATACCTGGGTGCAACAATTTGACAAGCTCCATTTTGCAACTTTGAGTTTGTCGATTTGTTGCGCCCAGGTGTCGATATGTTTATGGTGATGAATATTTATCGTAATGGTTATATTTGTCTCCATCCATTCGGTGTTATGTATATAGATATTATTCTCGAATTCTCCTCAGACATATTTCAATCATTGGGTTTGTGTAATATATTTTGGGTTTTTTTATTTGTATTGGTTTATTTATTTATATATGTATTTATTTATTTATTTATTTTTTTTTAAGTTGAGTGTATGTGGTAAATTGCATACAGTTGAGTTCTCATTATTCAAACTCAGATAACTCAAATTCTCGGATAATTTGAAATTATCTAGAGGTCTAGTTGGGTTTTTTTCTCTTTGACTTTGTAAAAAAAAATCTCAGTTAATTTGAACTTTTTCTGGCCCAATTTGGATAGCAGCTTGACTTTTCACGGTTTTAATGACCTTAAAGGGCGTCTGAATCATCCATCAACTTTACTCCTATCCTAGTCAAAGCAATAAAAGGTTGACTTGTTATTGATATTAATATGTAGTACAGTAATTATTAAATTGCCAAGCCTTGAAACTAAATGGTCAAAATTCTTTTAGTCAGGTGGCCTAGGTCTAGCAATATCGATCGAAGACTATTGACTTGGTGATACTTGGCGTAATAACTTATAACCAGTTATTTCCCTTTGATTGATTGAAATCGCAATTTACGTTTCACCATGTTTGTTTTTCACATTACAATTAGTTGGGGATCATTTTCATGATATGTGTATGTATTATATTCGTTTTCAGAAATTTTTCACCGTCTTGCTTTTGTAGAATTCTCTTACGTCTGACATTGTTTTTTGAGATTGCAATGATTGAAACATGGAATTTAGGGATTGATAATCTAGACGTTATTTGTCATTTTTACCGTTAAAACTCTGTCAAAGGTCTTTTTTCTTCTTCTTCTTCTTCTTCTTCTTCTTCTTCTTCTTCTTCTTCTTCTTCTTCTTCTTCTTCTTCTTCTT
>JASKDV010181031.1:0-12516 GCA_032466395.1 Aegires albopunctatus
TGACTGATATGGGTTAAACAATCGATTGAGTGACAAATGTCTGGATAGCTGTGATAAGACAATCTTTTCAATAAGCTCAATATTTCATGCTGTAAAGGAAAAACATGAAACTTTTCCAGACAAAAACATTTAATATTAAACTAAGACAATTTTCAATAGATTAGGCAGTGGAGGATTGGGAAATAGAGTCTTTGTATATTTCAATGCATGTTTGAGATCAGTATAGTTTAGTTTGACAAACCTCACAGTTCATTCTAGACAAAGAGGCGCCATTTTTTCATAGGTACTAGTACAACGATTTGCAAAGGGACACATTTAAGCTTTATTCTAGGTATTTTGAGGGGTTAGTGCACTTCCATTCATGTCAGCTGGCCACACCATGTTTTTGAGAGCCAAGAAGGGGTCATTTTTATTGCTTCTGATTGAGTGTCCGCGATGTGTGTGAGTACCTTTGGTAAGAGCCAGAAAGAGGTGTTGTAACGGGACACTTGATTGGTCATAACTTATGCGAGCCTATCTATTGTGTGCGGGTCCATAGACAATGTCTGAACAGTTGAACAGACGTACCGCTGTATAATGGGGACAATCTACTTAAAAGTCTGCATATTTTCTTTGTAAGTTGTGCTAGCCTACAAAGTGTTTTTCCTTTGGATTTTGATCGAGTTGCATATTGCTAGATCCCAAATATATTTCGCTATAGTATCTAGCACTTCGTTTGAACCCACTTGAAAGTTGATGTAAGCCGCTGAAGTCGCAGAATCTGGTAAAACCTGTATTGTTTTCTTTTTTTACTAAATTCACTAATAATTTTAAAGTAATAACACCGCCAACATTTCCTTGGCATTTGCACTCAGTAGTTATTTGACCAGTGAGTCCCAAAATTCCTGAACTCTGTGATTGTGACCTTCAATTGTCCCTCCATAACCTAAATCTGAAGCATCAGTCATAGTTGTATAATCTGATCTGCACTCTTTCTGAAACAACACCCATTCCATCCCTGGAGGGCCTACAACCACCGCGTTCTAAATCACCAATTAATGGATTCTCCAATACTCGCATTGCCTGCCAGGAGGTTCTTCTGCTTAACAGCCTGTGGGTATTCTGAAGAGATAGTTCTGCTGTCAAAAGCAGCTTTGACATAGAAATCAACTGACCAGATATTTTTGCCAAGGCCCTCGCTGTTAATTGACTTTTTCCGTCCTAGCTGTCGATTAATATCTCTCTTAATTCTATCTTTTGGAATCCTTCTCTGCATCCTACTCTTTAAATATATCCATCAAGTATCCTATGTAGGCCCTACCTCCCTGTGAGGGATGGGTCAAAAACGCTTTTCTCAACATTAATATAATACCCCAATCTCTTCAATGTATCCAGCATGATTGATGTAGACCTCTCAACGTGTATTACACCGGTGGCGGCTACAATAAATCGTCCACATAACACGCTGTTTTCACGTTCACCTCACGTATAACTTGATCTACAAGGCGAAGGATCTTACCAATAAAATACGGAGATAGACTTAGTCCAAATGGTAACACTTTCCACACATAATAATCGCTTCCCTACTTGAAACCAAGAAATTGTAACTGTAACTACCTTAACGTGGAAATGGCCGTTATTATATATTGAGGGTTGTAAGCTAGTCATTGGGTTCTATAATATCCAACACTTGATTTTTTTTTATCGTTTACAAAACTACTTCTCATTCAGCAGGCGTTAACTCGTCTCGGGTCTGTGTTGGGCTGCTAACGGGCAGTCTGATTTTGGCACGGTTGAAATAGGGGAAACACATGTCTGTTTAGATTGGCTCTTTACTACACAATTTCTGGTAAACAGCTTAGGGGTTTGAACTTCTTTGAAAATTATTTCTCTTTAGGTTTTCCCCTTTCAGATCTGTCCTGATTTCCTACCAGTGGAAAAGGAGTCAAAAAGGCGTCATTTCAGTTTCACGTTTCCTCCTTTCTCGACTGCACGCTTTTGCAAGAAAGAAGTGATCTAAACATTAATTAATGCCCGATAACGTTTGTACCACCATTACCATGGGATCCATGCTTGAAATGGAAACGGCCCACGACCATTTCCAAAATCCGTCACCCATATTCCTCCTTTTGGACTTTTATATCGGCATGAAAACCAGTCAAATAGAAAATGAGTGAAAAAGGAGGGGAAAGTCGAAATGCGTTTTCTCCACAAAGGAGCACCAGGACGCAAAAAGAGTTTTGTCTTATTTCCTTTCTTCTTTCTCTTTTCTCCTTTTTTGTGTGCCACTGACCTTAAATCTCCATCTTCAATTGCTAGGTTTACCTGATCCTGCTCTGTTGTAACGAGTTGGTGCCGAGTCTGATGCTGTTATTAGAATTATTAGAACAGTTTTCTCAAACGCTGATGAATGATTCTGGTATGAAAAGAACAAACGAAATGTATCGTCGTCAAACGTATCATGAACGACAAGGGCAAAGTATTCACCCTGCCCTAACGGCTGTTGAGTAGAATTTATAGTGAAGAAGTTGTTTATATCTTCTTCTGCTATGACAATAGGACCATTAATATCTTCTATGCGACGGGAAGAGAGCGGTGAAAAAAGTCAAAGCCCGGTTTCGGCGAATCAGGCTGACTTGGAGATTTCTTTCAGTACAGGCCTAGCCTCCTGTTTGACGCCTGCAAAGGACTCAGTTAGAGTTGGGATGGTAATGGGGTAATCTGTAAATCATCTTTCAGAGCCTCGAAGTCGTCAATAGCGTCACAATGGGAAGCACCGTACTCCATCGTGGAGATGGGACCGTCTTTCTCACCGTTTTCGTGATTATGACTATAATTTGATCTAGATTTAGTGGCCGAAGCCGGTTGGTCGATTCTACTTACATCTTCAAGTTTATCTGCAATAATGTTCAACCTGTTCTCCCATGACGTTAAAAGATCTGTGTGTTTTTGTTGCCCCATTGATTAATTAAAAACTGTGGTAGAATAGTGATATATTATGGAGTCAGAACTTTGCTACCGCTCATGGAGTTTGCACAAAGCAGAATGAAAATATTCATACCTGTATGTGTGAATGTAAGGACGATATTTCGAGGGAGGGAGCGGTAGGGGTGTGCAAAAAAGTGATGCATTTGTCTTCCTTTTCACTCATCATCAGCATCATCAGCATCATCATCATCATCATCACCAATTTTCATTATTATCATTATTGCCATTTTTGTTGCTGCTGATATTGGTCGCTGTAAATGACGATGTACCTTGGTAAGGCTTAAATTTAATGTACTTCTGGTAGTGTTGTCAAATTTATATTTCCTAAAAATGCTAGAGGTTGAAGGAAAAAATGCTAGAATATTAGAGTATGTGTCAAAGAATAATAAAAAGGGCCAAATAGGTATTTTGCTTGCCAAACACTTTTTAAAGTTAGATTAGATCTCCAACAAAATTTTCACCCTAATTTGAACCCAGACACTTCTCCTTCTTCTTCTGGAGCTTTTCAGTGTTATAAGATTCCTTTTTCCCATGGAGCTTTTTAGTGTTTTAAGATTCCATTGTCCCATGGAGCTTTTTTGTGTTAAAAGATTCCATTGTCCCATGGAGCTTTTTAGTTTTATAAGATTCCATTGTCCCATGGAGCTTTTTAGTGTTATAAGATTCCATTGTCCCATGGAGCTTTTTTAGTGTTATAAGATTCCATTGTCCTATGGAGTTTTTTTTAGTGTTATAAGATTCCATTGTCCCATGGAGCTTTTTAGTGTTATAAGATTCCATTGTCCTATGGAGCTTTTTAGTGTTATAAGATTCCATTGTAACAATTTTGATAATTATAGCATTTGGCAATACAAAATTTGACAGCATTCATTTGTACCTTTTCAAGCCATATTATTTAATTGTAGGAAGAGCTGAAAACATTGACAGCACCATTTTTATTTCGTAGTATATTCTTGACGATATTCACGCTGCTGGATAAGCATTCTACTTCAGCATTTGAAATAGGCAGAATATTAAGAATTAACAGACTAAAAGCAAATGTTACAAGATGCTTTGATGGATTTCTTCCGTAAGCATCTACATAATCAGATACCTCAGACTAGAATTCTTCAGTACCGTAGTTGTTATATTAGTTTATTTATTAAATTACGGATGCTCTTATACTGCATCGCAATTGACAACTTCTCTTCATTATGTAAGTGTAATGAATCTGAAAGAGGAATGATGGGAACCTTAATATGAGTTAACGTATTCTGTTGATATTCTTTGTTCCATTTACACAAGTTGCAGCAAGTTTTAGAATGATCAGTGGCCATTTTGTAAAAGTAGAAAAAATTATCTGAATTATTATGTATGACCAATTTTCAAGATATGTTTCTAAGTTTTAACTTTATGTATTTTTTTATTTGTCGTCTTAATAATTACTTCTAAATGTATCTAGTTATTGATTATAGCGATGCATGGTGCATGCTATACAATATATTGATATAGAGAAATGTAAATTTATACGCAAGATTTTTAAGAAATGTCCTAAATGTCTTATCTTTGTCCTACTGTATTTTATACTTTATTCCATATTTCTGATGTAAACGAAATGAGGCACCTTTTAATGGACATTAGAGTATATATTATTGGATTGACTTGAATTGAAGCTTTTGAGAATACGTTGCTTTATCTTCACTCATTATCAAAACGAAGGGCACACTGAATTATATTGTATGACTTGGAAGATCAAATATTATTATGATTAATGAAGTTCGGCAAAAAGGCATCATCTTACAACAAGTTAACCTATCATGTTTGAAGCACCTTATTACAGTCACGCAGTTATTATTGGCAATATGGTATACTTAGTTTCAATGGTAAGAGTTCGGATACATTTTCTTTCTTTTTTTATTTTTAATGTGCGATATATACTACGATTTATCTATATTTATGAATTGTTTTCAACAACAACAAAAACTTTAAATCAGTTACCAAAAACACTGCTAAGTGCAAGTTGTAAGATAAAAACATTGCTAAATTAGGAACAGTTGTCCAGTGAGAAAATTGCGTACTTTATGCAAATTTTCAATTTTATTGCAATTTTTGCAATTGCTAGCCTTTTGATAAATGTTTGTTAACTTTAGCAATTTTATTACTTACCAGGCAGGAAATATTGCAATTCTGTTACAATTTCTTTTCTTTTATTTTTTTTAGATTCTGCAATTTAAAAAAAAAATTTAATGCGCTTTACTGCAGCGCGAGGTAATATCTTTTAGATACACGGCATCGACCAGGCTATGTGCACCATTTTGCGCAATATCAAATTTACACGCTATATACACAAATGAATAATAATAAAGATCATCATCATCATCTTCACCATTATCAAGGGGCATGTGTCATGCTGAATAGCGTTAACGATCATGTCCTTCCCTATTTCTCGATAAGTATTAAGTCGTTGATGCCCTCATCTTTCATAAATTCTGCCATGCCATCCCACATTTTTCTCTTTATCTTTCTTTTGCCCTTTCTCCTTCGATTTTTCTTGTTGTGGCAAGATGTTCCATTTTCTCTCTTCCCATTGCATGGCCGAAAAAAGTTTCTTGTCTTGTTCTTATTTTGTTGATTAGAGATCTTTTCGCTTCTACTTGTCTTAGAGTATATTCATCAGTTTCTTCCGCTGTCTATGGCATTTTTAACATTTTTCTTAAAAAATACATTTCTGTTGCTTTTATCCTCTCCTCAAACAGGTTTGTTCATGTTCTATATTTCGCATCCATATTAGATGACGGGGTCGATTAACACCGAAGTACTCATTCCCTTGCTTGTATTGAACATTTGTTATTTGTCAGAACTGAACCTTTGCATGTGCGATTCGTGTATTTATTTCTGTGATCCTGGAATTTTATTCCGTTTTCTATGTTTCGTCTTCATCCACTCCTATTCAGGATACACGTATTATAATATCTTTACAATGTCCCTTGGATTCTGAATGAATTATTATTCTAGTTGATCTCTTGTTGTTCAGAAAGTTTCTCACATCTGTCTGTACGAAGAATAGAAGAAAAGATCTGAGTTTGAAATCGTGCTAAGGGATTGAAACATTTCGAAAATCTACTGTTCTGCGTGAAAAAAGAATAATTCGATGTTGACACTTTTGGGATGGATTATCTAAAGAATAGTATTTTCAAACGCAAATGACTTTCGATGGAGGTTGGAAAAAAAATACGTTAGCAAAACGATGTTATTTATGGTTCTAATCGGTCGGCATTTATATTAAGTATCATTTTGCACCATAAATCAAATCGGTTCTCAAGCAAAAAGGTGATAGTCTGTTGGCCTTTGCTGGGATGGAAAGACTGACATAAATCCCTTGATATTAAAACAACGAAAGCTAATGCTGCCTAATTACATAGAATTGTTAAAGGGCAATCTTTTGCCATCATAATATTACCAAATATACCCCAATGACAATTTTAATTAATAACAATTATTATATTATCTACTCTCTATTCCAGTAAGACAAAACAATCTTTTTTTTTTTTCTTTAATGAAAGATTTACCTTTATTGCAAAAGATGACTCCTCTGAACTCCTCTGATTTAAACGACATAAAACAAAGATAAACTTTGCTGGGGAGATGACAGTCTTGAATACTCTAGGAAAGCATTTTATTCCATAAAATAAAAGATTTCTTTGTATCGTTACCATGTGAGGAGGCTCCATATTTCATAATAAGAACAATTACTGCTGACCGAAGAATAAGGGTATGTTATTGGTGGGTTGTTGTTTTTTTGTTGTTGTTGTTTTTGTTTTGTTTTTGTTTGTTTTTGGGGGGGGGGTGTTTTTGTTATTTTCGGGTTTATCCCATCTGCATTAAAATTGCTATGCTAAACTAAAAATGCAGATGGTGCCTGTAATATCGTACAAGCTATCTTTCAAATATTATGTTTTATTGAAATAATGCATCTCTGCGATCTTGATATTTAGATGCTCAAACTTAAGACATTTTTGGGGCACCCATTTATTTGATAAGATGATTCAAAGGCGTGGTACTCATTCAATTCACCCTTGACCTTTATTGGGAAAACAAGATTAATGCCTTTACCATTGTGGTAGACTGGTTCAGAAAAGTCTTGAAGTGTGAAATGATCTGTCACAGTGTGTATGGATTTCACTCACGACAAAGTATGCTATGTTTGCCAAGTCTAATAAATGTCAGTGAATGAATTTATGCTACGACGGATCGAATTTGCATGCAAACATTTTCAGTCAGGCAAAATGAAAGAGGCTAAAATATGAATGGTGTCATCTGTGAATACTATTTATTTTGATATATTTTACGTCTAGAAACGCTCACTGCTAGGCCATTGAGATCTCTTGAAGAAAATCTTCCCGAAACCAAGTAAGAATGCATCCCAGGTAGAAACAATTGACTGGTGTTATTGTATTCTGGTCCAAACAAGTTAAGGCAATCAACCGGTGACATCATAATAAAAGGGTACATGTATCATAACAATCATATCTTCAATATCATCATCAACATCACCAGTATCATCATCATAATCATCGTCAGCATCATCATCTTCATTGTCATCATTTAGTTTACTCTTTACTCTACAAAAATTCACACGTATTATTAATTTATAAGCAAACAATTCTTCTCTTAGCTAGTAGCACAAGAACTACAATAAGACTTTGCACCACCTTGTTCACCCTCTTCCCCTCTTCTCACTCCTCCCTTCTCTCGCCCAACCTCTCCTCTTTCCCCCTGCAAACCACAACCCCCAAAACATGCATTGTTACTTTCACAAACATAATAATATCAACATATTCCGTTACACGCATTTTACAAATTGATACACACATCCTCACTGCTATTCTCTTACACACACATACACGCACACTCACACTCATTTTCTGATACATCCAGAGACCACACTCGCACTCATAGCATTATCCAGAGTGGTACTTGTCTAGGTCCCTAATGGAAACACTCCAAAAAGTCAGGACGAGGGGCAGGCCGAATGGAAGGGGAGAAAACTCTTGGTGAGTCCTTGAAAGGTGGACACAACTCACTCTCTTGTCACTCACACTCCGGGTGAAGTGCCCTTGCCTTGGCTGGCTGTTTTCGTACCGCCTAGCCAACAACAAACTGAGTGAAGTTGGAGTGATTGCCAATAGTAGTGAGGTTCAAGTCGCTGTCGTCGTCGTTGGTGTTGAAGATGGTGATTCGACATAGTTGATTATGAATGATGATGATTGATGATCATAACGTCGATTAGAATCGGAATCGTAATGTTGAAAATACTTGTTATGAAGGGAAAATGTCGATTATGTTGACTTTGTCTATAAGATTGAGACGGATTATGGGTTGTGAAATGGTGTGTCAATATAGGGTTCTAGGGTGGTTATTGAAGGACCACACTTTGTCACTAGTGATTGATGATGACGTTACCTAAAGGCAAGGAAGATAAAGATGATGATGATGGTAGTGGTGATGGTGGTGGTTATTCTTGTAGTGATGATAGTAATGATTGTAATAATGACGATAATGAAAATGGTGATGATGGGGAATTAATGTTGTTTTCTTTAGATGCCGCCAATGATCCGAGTCATCTTCAAACCTCAGAAGTGAAGTATTGTTCAAATGCATACGATAGCCAATAAATACATGCAACGATGAAAATATATGTCCATTTGATAAGGATGTTGCTGCTGAAAGCTCACTACAAAGTCTAATATAAAGAAGTAGGCTACGAGATAATTATTCTCCACTGAGTCTTCATTCCAGGTCTTTGTCAACCTTGTTCATTCTTCAATAATAGTCCCGTTCTGCCTGCTAATCCTTTGTGGCCTGGTGTTAATGTTTAGTACAATGAATGAATACACCAGGACCCTGGATTAGCTCATCTACATTATCTCCTTCTATACCTCTTTAATTCAAAAATAATGACTACTCGCAAAGCAGATTGAATAGTCACATAACACCATAGATTGCTGGGATATCGTTTATTGTTTTGTATTCATCTACTTCTAGGTAGTCCTGGAAGAGTACGGTGAGGTAGGGAGAGTGTGATACAACTTTTACATGAGTTATTTCATGAACAGCTTTAAGTAATCAGAATGATATCATACTTACTTTCTTACCTTTCTTACATACTATTTGAATACTTATCCCAAAGAATACAATCATTACATTATTATAGTCTTTTCATATCCTCTATGGCAATTCATCATCATAAAAGTCCGATAACTTTGAATGCCAACGATCTCTGTCAGCTGCCTATTTGGTTGTTGGTGGTGGTGGTGGTGTTGAATTGAATTTACCTCTACTACTTTGGTAACCTCATGATTTTCCTAGACTCCTTATAAACAGCCAAGGGTTCTTTTACATGCGTGTATACTCATGGGACCTCCTAGATTATAGTCCGTCTCCGATGGGACCCTCCACTCCTTTTATCCCAGCAACGTAAGGATAGGAAGCAGGAGGAAACCTGAAAAATGGATTTAAATTTCAAGAACGCACGTGTTTGAACCAGGTAGCTTTGGCTTGGTAGGCAAATGTCTTACCTACTCTCCGCATCCCAGCCCCCTCCCCATATCCAACCCGATATTAACTTTAGTTCTAAGAATTCTAACAAATGACAATCACCAGAATTATTTCTAAACGACCTAGAATTAGAGCTAAAATTTGTATAGTTTAGAAAGCTAAAAATGTATTGAAGATCACTGACTGATGCCCTTTTATTTATTATTATTAACATTATTATTATTACTATTACTATTATTACTATTATTATTATTATTATTATTATTATCATTATTATTATTATTATTATTATTATTATTATTATTATCATCATCATTATTACTTTTATTATTATCATTATTACCATTATTATTAATGATAATAACAATAATTACAGAGCTGCCAACCTTACACATTTTTGTATTTTAATTAATACAAATTAGGTGATAAAAATACAAATTCAACACAATCAATTTTTTGCTGGTTTTCGTCTCAACTATAATTACTATAACAGGGCTGGTTGGTGGCCTTGTACTAGGACATTACGTGTTTAATAAAGGCTGAGTATTAGTATACCAGTAATTTTTAAGAATATTTTATTAACATTTTAACTTGGAATTTATTTCATTCAGGGTTATCTACTCTTTTTAATTGGATTTATATCATTTAACTGGACCATGCATGTATGTAGAATCAATATTTGAGCTTTGATGTTATGAAATTATTTAGTACGACAACGTGTGAACATCAGTCGATACAATACAAATTTGAAGATATGAAAATACAAATCAAGTAAGGTACTCTGTGGATACAAATTATGCAAATCTTAGGTTTGTAACTCTGTAATAATAATGATAATAGATCCAACAGCCTACTACTACTATACTACTAAAAATATAATGATGAAGATGAAAAGGTTGGTGAAGGAGATCGAGATTAAAACTATTTTTTTCCATATTCTTCTTTCTGATAATAATTTTTTTTAAGAAAAGAAAAGTTCAACAAAAAAAAAAAAAAAAAAAAAAAAAATCACAACAAACTCTCACACAAACAAACAGACACAAACCCCAGTTTATGAAAAACCCTCAGTAAATAGATCTAGATCTACAATCTAGAACTTTATCCAGATCTAGAGATTACATTAAACTATAGACTGAGTGCTGAGTTGCTACCGATAACTTTTGCAATCAATAAATATTCTCTGAGGGAAATGGATTGTTTAAAGTATGTAGGGCCTACTATCCAACACCACTCCCACTATCACTATCAGTAAGTATTAGATACCACTCAAATTCACTCAAGCTAGAGTGAATTAGTCAAGAAATATTATAATCATGTCCAATTAAATAGAAACCCAAATAAGAATATATTTAAATGCTTTTTTAAAAGTTGAATTCAGCCCAAAAAGCCTATCCAAGACCACCAAATACACTTTGGTAGATCTTCTATGATTAATAGAATTAGCAATATCCCCTATCGTAGCGTCCCTTGGATACGTATGGGTACATAACCAACAAAATGGGGGCACCCCATTTCCGCTGGGGACCACTTTTGTGACGTCACTTGGAGTTTTGTAACTTCTGTATAATGTCTATTCTGAGGTTCCACTCACCGACACCGTTCGGCTGGGTGACGTAGTGGGATTGTATCCCGTTAAACACAAAATGTTCACGAAATCTTTTGGTCATTGGAGGTATGTCCTTATTATGTAAGACAATTTGTCCCATCTACCTAACTCCACTCGAGTGTGAATGAGTACCTGGCCGTAAGACAGCGTTGTCGAGTCCGAAAATTGTATTTGCGCATAACAGGCCACCAGTAGTGTCGTGTTTGTTATGTGATGCTGTTGGCTATGGGAAGCGAACAAGTCATGGTAAAGGGCTTAGAGGCTAAGGTCCCTTGGTGATAAACGCTATATAAGTGCACTTTTAACTTTGATTTTAATTTTCAAAATTATTTTCCTAAGGCATTGGGATTGGGGAAGCACCCTACATGTTTATTCCTATGAAAAATGGTTCTTGCCAACCCTTCTATTGAAGCGTGAATTTTTTATTCATGCAGTAACTCAAGCTGTCTACCTTTAAATTCCAAAGATTACAATGCCTTATTTTCTTTAAGGTTGGATGCACATGTTAAATGACTTTTGAAAATACATAAAAAAAGCTCATTTTACAATTAAGATTCTATTTCCGCTTCCACAGATTCTTATATTTTGAATCTTTGATATCTGAGATATATTTGAATGTCTCATATTATGCCTTCAATATTCCATTAAAATGAGGTTGATGGTTGAAAGGTTATTCACATTGCTAACAGTTGTCTTTAGTTTGGAAAACCCTGTAAGTGAAGATACTTTAATTAATTTTGGAGAAACAATAAACTGTTAACAGACAAAATTACATTCTAAAACAAACAAAAACATTTGAAAATATGCACATACAATTAAAAAACAAAGGCAGTCATGTAAAAACAAACGAATAGATTTTAATACAACAAAAAAATGAAACATGAACGTTTTGAAACAAGTATACACATTTTTAAACATGTCCAAACACTTCACGGATTTTACAAACACAACTACATGTGGTTCACATTTTGATATTTAGTTAATTACATTGACAAATTTTCACCATCAACGTATCCACACCACTCTCTTTCTCCTCATATTTTCTCCCTCCGAATATTTCTCTTCACTCCTTCCGATCTCCCGTCTTTCTCCCGTTCAATATCCTCCCTAAATGTCCATTCCATTTTTCCTTCCTCCTGACTATCTCAGACTTCCTCGACACCCCCTTCTATTGTTCTACTCATTCTCTTCTTTCTTCTCTCATTATTACTCCCCCCCGCTCTTTTTTCTCTTCAATATCCATAGTCAATATCCTTATTTCTCTTCCCCACCCCCACCCCCTCTTCTTCTCATTGTCTTCATCGTATTCTTCTTCTCATAACTCCCATCTTTCTAATTCTCTCTCTCTCTCTCTCTCTCTCTCTCTCTCTCTCTCTCTCTCTCTCTCTCTCTCTCTCTCTCTCTCT
>JASKDV010181053.1:0-12512 GCA_032466395.1 Aegires albopunctatus
TTATTATTATTATTATTATTATTATTATTATTATTATTATTATTATATTATTATTATTATTATTATTATTATTATATCATGCTGATAACTGCTAACTTTTCAATTCCTTTTATTGCCTAACTCAACGGAAGAATCTTTGTGCCTTATCTTTTCCGTTAGATATCATTCCAAATTGACAATCTTTAGCACTTCTTTGCTGCGTGTTTTTGATTTCCGTGAAATTTTTGTCGTCCCGCCAGGGATCAGGGGATATAAATTGTATATTACCAATCAAAGTAGCAATAAACTAAACATACCTGGTCATAAAGTGCATTCTTAATTGTTTTAACATTACACAGTCAGTTGTGTCAAGAGAGCAGGGAAAGGTTAACAAGATGAACAAATTTGAGAATTTTTAGACTAATGATTGAAGACACATGAAGACAAGTAAGGATGAAATTGTTCTTGGAAAGAACAATATTATGGCATAATGGAAAAAAATGGACCATACCTCTCACTTTAAATATTCTGTAACTAGTTTTATTTTAATTATGGGTAGCGGATAGCTCTACCAAGCCGAAGTTCCCTGGTTCAAACCCGTGCAGGCTTGAATTTGAAATCCAAATTTTTTTTCGGGTTTCCTTCTGCCAAGTCCTATCCGAGACGGACTATAATATCGGAGGTCCCATGTGTATAATACACACCTGTATAATAACCCTTGGCTGTTTACAAGACAGTCTTGGAATATCCTGTTATCACCAAAGTAGTGGACATGGGTAAAATCCAATACAACTTTAATTATTCTGTAACTAGTTTTGATACTTTTGTTTTTCTTCTATGCATAGGTCCTCTTGTCCTTAGACTTGGAGTTTGTCAGACTAACCAACTTGAAATGTCAGATTGGCTTTTTAACAATGTCAGCCTGCCTCAAGGAAGAGGTCGACTCTGATAATGGTAAGAGCATGAATGTGAATATCGTATGTATCTCTGATTGATTAATTGCTAGCGAAAATTCAGTCATTGCCATTAGAGTAGATTTAAAATGTTAAAAGGACATGTTCTTGCTTACATTAATTACATGGTAAAATCAGTTGCACTTACTCTCTTAGACTTAGTGACTACCACATAGAAGCTTACAGAGTTAAGATTACTTTGTACACTTAGAGACTAGTTTGCTTTATCATGTTTTTTTAAATGTAGGTTGTTGTTTTTGGCCAACTACCTCTGTGGCCACTAGTAGTCATCATTAATTAAGATATATTTTTAATTGTGCATTCTGCCGTAAAAGCGGAATAATAGTGAGTAGTATAAAGATACATATTTATTCTGCGTTTTGGATTAGAAAGATATTTGAATTATTCCTCCACAATGACCCTCATCTGCTTTGGTTTTCCATTCCTCAGTTATCCTTTGTGAAGTGGTCAAACGGGGCTTAACACGTTGTTTATCAGTTCTAAATTTGTCAGACTTGTTCAAGTTTGTCAAGCCACAAATCTTTCTCAAACACGTCATGGAGCTGTGCATGGAGGTAAGAAATTGTTTACTTGAAATAGACAAAGTTGATTTGTTTAACAAATGATTTTTTTTTTATTTGTAAAGATTGTCTTTGTTTGCATTTCTCATATTTACAGTAAATAAATTATGCACTTTTATAGGACTCACATCTTAGCTGTATTAATGGTGTTTTACACTGAACCAAAATCCTCTCAGAAAACTCATATGACAAAATTTGCAGCTTCATTGGTGGGAAATGCACATTTTAGAAACAGACAATTCTGTCTGAACGACCAGGTACCAATTCATACTCTTGAATCAAGTGAAGCAATTAGAGCAAATTTTTACTCTCAAAGAAAAATCCTAATGGACGAGATGAGATTCAATTTCAGCACTTTTCGGTCTATAGTTCAATGTTTTATCCACTGTCTATCTGCTTAGTAGATTAAATATTGATCCGATGTAAAAACCTCTGTCATGTCTTTATGCCGCATTATGTGGTGCATAGCAATTTTCTGTACTTTGATTAAATAGCAACTATTTTGTTGTCGCTTTTAAAAAATTGACTAGAGATATACTGAGGCAATGAAGTCGAATATTTAGTTGGTTGACTTATATGATATAAATAATAAATAAAGAGCATACTTATATAGCGCATTTCCTCTAAGAGTTATACTGAGCCATTTCATTCCAAAATCCTTCTCAAACCCTTGAGGGGCAAATAAAGGTGCAACCCGCTGAAAGGTGCTTCTCTCCAGCATAGTGACACGATCTTATTTTTCCTAAAACCTGATACTTATTTTACATCTGAGTACGATGAGGTAAATGCATGTAAAAAGCCTTTCTCAAGTACTCAACAATGTGCCCTCCAGGATTCAAATCTAATACTTTTCTATCACCCACCTAAATATCTACTTCTTGACAACGATGCCACACATAAATTAATTTATTTTACTGTATTGTTCAAACATCTTTCAGAAATGTGATAGCGAACAGGCTCTTCTCTCTTGCGCTGTTTTTGGAGTTATGAATGATCGTTCTGCTGTGGTTTCTCTCCCGCCCTTAATAAAGCAGGTTTGTATTCCTAAGAATGTTCAAAGACAAGTAGTAACTGCATCTCCATGACTTTCAATGTTGAATTATTTTTGTCTTTTGTGTTGCGAAATTTTATTTACATTTATGAGTACAGGATACAAAGAATTATGACAATGTATTTAGTTCAGATAACTTTTTAACATGCATTTTTAAACTCTCTTTCTCCATGCCACAGCTCACGACAGAACTGCGCGATGACGATGGCATAGATGTTTCGCATGCTACCAAAATTCAGACTTGTGCTCTCATCATCAATAATTGTGGAAAGGTTGGTCAGACAAGACATTACAGAGTCAAATACAAGGTTGCTGCAGAGCACCTAGTTTGCCCTCTTCATAGTCCTCAGTTTGATTTCCTAGCCCTCAGTTCACTTCAATCAGCATAGCCTACTGTATTGCCTCTGAATTTTTAAACCATTTCTTTTCTCATTGCCTTATAAATACCAAATGCCCATTTGCCAAATTTTTCATTAAATTTTTCCTGTCACATCAATGATACAATTAAAGGGAGAAATTGATTTAGTGACCCAACAATGCCATTTTAATGGATTGCATAAATGTCCTCAGTTGGACCTGTTTTGAATAGTCAACTGTTTCTTGAACATTGTTTTGGCAACCTTGAAAATAAGAAAAAGAAAAAAAGGGTTGCTGTTAGATAGTTCATAGATTTTTTAATAAAATGAAGGGGCGTCCAAATAGTTGCACCTTTCTTAAAAAACCCAGGCCCTTTAAGAATGCTGCCGTTTTAATCCCAAAAGCAGAATATTAGTGAGTATTAATATTCTGCGTTTTGGATTAAAACGGCAGAATGCAAACGGCAGCTATTGTTATTAACACTTACGTTAACTGTCTGAAAATAATGAAAATGAGTACATTACTTATACAAAGAAGCTATAATCGCCATGGCATTAATAAAAGGTTGTGCGAAATAACAGATGCAGCCTACTTATAAAATTGGACAAAATGTCAAATAGATTTTGCCTAGGATGAATGGGAAAATGGAATAAAGTTGAGTTAAAAATCTTTTTAACTTCAAAAAAATTCTTTACATTACTTTTCAGTACATCTCCAAAAAATTTCATATTCAAGAAGTGTCCAGTGCTGCATTGGACATGTTTTGCATCTTGTCAAAATTTACGATCAAGCACAGTTTGAAATGGTTGGACAGACAAAATGAAGGCAGTCAACCTTCCACAAAGAAAGAGACAAGTAAATCAAAGAAAAGGCGCAAATCAGATAACCATGACACCTCACCAGCACAACTGGCTCCAAAATTGTGGCAAGCAAATCTTAATTGTTTCAGTGAGGTCTTGCATCTTTGGACCAATGATATTGCAGATGAGAGGGTGGCAGAGCAGCTTTGCACCTGTGTCGAACGCATTCATAAAAAGATACAAGAAGACTTGATCTCCAAGAGAGGTTTGGAAGCAGAGGTAAGGAAATATTGATTTGGTAAAGAGATAGAGAATGATGCAAAGGGTTTTGGGTTTGATTTCTTTCCCTGAATTGATTACTGGATCTTTCAATTTTCCTTTTCGTTTCTATTAATCTGGTCTTTGTTCATCGGTATATAAAGTAAAAATTAAATGCATATAGCTATTTCCTATCCACTTACCAAGATAGGCAATAGATACCCTTTTTTGAGGCCATATTGTTTTCTCAGATAGAATTAACTCCCACATTTTTTGGTTGTGGTTTTTATCAGTTACCCCGGCTTATTATCTATTTTTAGATAGATCAATGTCTCATAATCCATCCTGTGTGTTGGCATAGTTTTCATGCCATAATATTTATCAGCACACACCAGCGGCGTCAGGACTTCAGCCCCACCTCAAAATTCTACTGTGCTTTATTGTCTTTATTATGAGCCAAGCATGCACTGTATATTAATTAGGTGCAAAAAAATTACAAAACAGGTATTAAAGAATAATAGGTGATGCCATGTGATGCCACTGGCACACACTGGTCTTAAGTTTCAGTGTTTACTATTAATTAATTCTTTTTATGGCCTGTTGCATTGTGGCATGGAGGAGGAGATCGTGCTATACAACTCTGTGCAGCTTTACGGTATTCGGGAACAAATGAAGTAGGGAGGAATGAGACAATAGGATTCTTTTGTTGTATTAAGAGAGATATAAATTTCTTAAATGGAATGCTCTTGCACCTCTTTTTTGTATTCTATTTTATTGTCAAGCAGAGGGAAGGAGTTGAGGAGAGGGGGAAGGAATTGAGGGGAGAGGGGGTAGATGTTTTCTAGACTTAACTGACCCTATGACATGTATGAATAAACTTTTATTTATTTTTTTTGTTTGAAGGAAGATGTCCCCCCTGTTAAATCCCTTTTTATCAGGAATATAATTCCTTGATAAATCTAATTATTACCCTTCCATTGCTATGGCCTACAGTGAAAGTGGATACACTTGAATAGATACAAAGAGAAGCACCATAATGAAATATGTGTCTAAATTATCACAAAAGTCAGTATGTCACAGCAAAAGAGTGTAAAATATGTTGTAATTAATTACACTGTCATGCATTCTTTCCCTCCTTGCATCCTATAGTTATGTTGTAATGAACCACTACCAGGAATTAAAAGAAACATTTTTAGATGGATGCTACAATATGCATCACTCTAAGGTCATCTTACCCCTTAAACAAACGACTCCAAGGTCATCTTAACCCTTAAACAGACGACTCCAAGGTCATCTTAACCCTTAAACAGACGACTTTCTGAAGAGAAAAGACTGGGCCTAGGCTGGGTTTTTTGGAGTAAAATAGTAGTTCAAATAATCAACCAACGGTGGAAATAGAACATTGATCACCTAACGTATCGATACATGTAAACTTCTCTACATTGCCTATAGTAATTAATGTTGAAATTGCCATTCAAACTAAGCAAAATAGTCATCTAGTTTTGGTCTTCTTGCCTATTTGTTAGTACTATACATTAGATGTACTGACAATTTTGCTCAATTTGAGTGCGTCGGTCAACTTTGTTAGAGATAAAGAATTTAGGGATCCATGATATGTTCAATATTCTTATCCTTTTTTTTTTCATTCGTTCACAGGCAAAAATCTCAGAGCTTCAATTTCTACAAGCTTGTTGTCATTGTCATCAGAGGTTGACTCAAAACGCAGAATCTTCGTCGTTAACATCATCATCCCCCTTGTCACCACCTCCTTCACCGAAAGCATCCACTCAATCTCTTCTCAGCAATGAAAACATAGCAAAGATATGGTCTTCCTGTTTTGCCTTGAGTCAGCAGGAATTGTCTGATTATGTTGAAGAATGTCAGTCAAATGCTATAGGTACTCTTTACTTACAGTTTCTAATAATTACGATTTAACCAGCCTTTAATAAAACATAGCCGTCTACTATTAGGATGAAATCATGCTAAGTGCATTTGACCTATCCAAAAATGACTAGTGAATATCTTATCATAGCTGCCGACAAGTAGGATACAAAGTTCAATTTGGCCATTCCAAAAAACATGATTGATAATCTTATTAATTTCATCTTGGGTGAACAATTCTGCTTCAATCACTTCCTCCCAATTAACTAGGCTTGATACAGTTTTGGTGAAGGTAAAGCAACTTCAATATTACCAATAGTGATGTTTCTATTTATTACTTAGACCGTGCGGAAAGTACAATTTTGGTTTCTGAAAAGTTGGTCGCTATGTCTTATTCCCTTTCATCATAGGTGAAAATTTCTGCCTCGGTCACTCAGAACAGATAGAAGCTGCGTTGATAGTCCATGACCAAAGGGGAAGCGAATAGATCAGTGGTTAAGGCGCTCGGCTACCAAGCCAAAGGTCCCTGGCTCAAACCCATGCAGGCTTGGATTTGAAATCCAAATTTATTTCGGGTTTCCTTCGGCTCCCCCTATCCTTATGTTGTTAGGATAAAGAGTGCCAAGTCCTATTGGAGATGGACTGTAATATTGGAGGTCCCATGTGTTTAATATGCGCATGTAAAAGAACCCTTGGCTGTTTACAAGGCAGTCTAGGAAAACCCTGATATCACCAGAGTAGTGGACGTGGGTAAATTCAATACAACAACAACCATGACCAAATCATACTGTTTTATAGATTTCTTTTATTTTTGTCATTTCTAGCCCATCAATTAATGTTACTGTACTGTAAATGTTATTTATACTGGTGTAAGAATAAGATAGCTTTTTTATACAGTACCTACAGTTTTCATATACATTAAAGGTTCCACTTTACATTTTATGTGTACTTCCCCTCGTTAATGTAGAGTTTATATCTTGTTCATCACGCCTTTCTCATCCTCTTCGCCCCAGCTGGCAGCAATTCCATTTCGATAGAAGACTGGCAAGCTTGGCCATTATTATTGACTACTTGTTTGGACGTGATGACCTCTGTCATGGAATGCGTCTCACCTGCTGCATTTTCCACCTACCTGAGATCTATAATGGCATTGATGGTTTGTAATTTGTTATATTCAAGTAAATTTGAGCACTTTATTAAATTATTGCAATTGTTTGAGTCATTAGTTCGTGTTATTTGTAGTGCATTATATTTCTGTTGTTAAAGAGTTTTTTTACTTTCTTCATTCATCCTGAATGATGCTTAAAAAATAGCTTTTAAATTTAAATTTCACTAATCCTGACTTACAGCTTTAAAATACCAAGCCTTTAAGATGGTGAAGTTTGCAAACTCCATCTCCTTCTCTGCTCAAGAGACAAAATACTTCATCAACATTGGCTGGCTGGACTCGATTGACTTATATTACTTTGTGTCAAAGGAATGCTGAAATTGCTATTCCTTATTGACACAATAATTGAGCTTGAGTCACACTTGAGTTCTGGCTGCCAGGGACCAAGCACAAGTGGGCCTGCTATCATGTAGTTGGCACTAAAACTACCATAATATAATGTGGTCAGTCTTCAGGATCTTGGAATGTTGGTCAACGAACTCGAATCATACACCCTCATCAAAGAATGTCAATAAGTCTGTAGTTTTCAAATGAAAGGCAGTATCTGCTGGCCATTGTAATTACTGCCTTTCATTTGAAAACGGCAGAAGTGAGGTAGTGTGATAATTAAAAAGACTGGGAAAGTGGCACTTTATATTTGTATTGTGTATAGTGGACAATCATTCATGTCAAGTTCTAGTAGTAGTAGCCTTATTTTCATGAAAATATAAGTGTAATTAGTTCATTTACTCTGAGAAGGCCAATGTACATTGTATGACTACTGTCAGCATTGATAAAGAAGAAATGAGGAACGCCAATGATGATTGGATTATTGTTATAAACTTTGTAAAAATTAAGATGAGAATAAAATGTAATGTATGATTTCTGTTTAACTTAGTTAAAGTTAAGGCTTCAGTGAGATTACAGAATTGTTTTGCCCTATGCTATTTAATTTTGACTGCACTGTTTTGATCATGGTCCACTGGCACCTTTGTTATGAGGAGAATATTTGTAGTCAAGATGAATAGAGATACAGTCAAACCCGCTTAATCTGAAACTCAATAATTTTTGAAAAAATGTCAGTATAACCGGGATTTCATTGTAACCGATAATGACGTATCTAGGCTATGTAAAGGTAAATTAGAATGCTATAATAGCCTTATAGATGTTATACAATTTTATGGAAAGGAAACACTTCATCAGCCGTTTTATATGCGTTACAGTCATTATTTAATTTTTTGTTAAAATCATTTTCTATCTGTCTTGAATTTTGTATTGTTTTTTTGGTGGATGTTATTGTTTGGGTTTTGTTGTTTTGTTTTGTTTTTTAAAGAAATACTGCCATCATCTATTTCATACGAAAAGTCACCACTCACACCGTGTAAATGGGTAATGTGAAAGATCAAAAGAGGCCAATTGGGAGGAGAGAGGTCACACAATGTCGGGTCATTTAGGTCAAGACAGGTGAGCAGTGAGGTAACCAATGCTGCGCTTTTAGCACTGTTGCCTTGAAAGGTCGGTGAAAGTGGTCAAGATTGTCACGGTGTAATTTAACAGGAGGGCATTGTTTGAAGATCTTTGTTTTGAGTTTGGACTGAGAGCTTCTTCGATTTGTCCTCAACTGACTGAAAAATATTTCAGTATAAGCGAGCTTACGTTTAGATTAACCAGTCTATTTATGTAGAAAAAATTATGTTTTGTTTTTTTAATTTCAGTATCACCGGGATTTCAGTTTATCCGATTTCAGTATAAGCAGGTTTGACTGTAATTCAATTCCGCTGAATTCAATTTATGTCATTTGATGTTAATTTTTTTTTTCATTTTATGTCAAAAGGTCTATATCTTTGTATGTATGCCAAAAACTGCTCTGGTGATGACGTAAGATATGGTACATTGTATTTTAAAAAATACATTTAAATTACATCCATGATTTCAGGTGCCCAAGTTACAAATGAACTACCCTGCCATTTTTGTCGTTGTGTCAGTGTGGAGAAAATTGTTGCAATCAAGTCAATTGTCTGAGGCTTCTGGGAAGGAGATATTTGCCAACATTTATGAGGTAGATGTTTATGCATGAGGGTAGAAGTTCTGGTTCTGGATTGGCCATACGCATTGAATCATGACTAAATTTATTAACACCAAACAGAGATGTTAGAATTATTCTGGAGATATTTGTACTCCGAAGATGTAATAATATCTCAAAATTCTAAATCTTTGGGAATTCCAAAAACCAAACTTAAAAAGTATGGCGACGAAAATTTTGGAAAGATAGGACCTTTAATTTGGAATTCTCTTCCGGCATCCTTGAAACTCGCATTTATGTAATGTTACAATTTTCATAAAATATTTGAAAACATCTTTTTCAATGATATTTAGATTAATCTCTGATTCACCTTTGTTATCTGTATAACCTAATCTAAATTCTTCATATACTATGTATATTATGTAATCAATTTTCCCTCTTAATCTTGTAATCTTCACTTAATGATGTATAGTATATCGATGAATATAATATGTATCTTATTAATGTCAAGTTTGTGCTGTGATTATGAAGCGCCTTGAGACCTAGAAAAAAGGTGCTATAGAAATGTACTATTATTATTATTATAGGATAATCAAAGTAAACATGATATCTAACATAATAAAAAATTGAGAGATCAATTACAATATTTCAATAATCGCATTGATGAAAACATAATGGATGGTTCTCTTCCCGTCTCATTCCTTTACCTTTTCTTTTTGCAGTTTTTGTCATCCATTCTGAACGTTATGCAACATGTAGAATGTATAAAACCGGCAGCTCTAGAACAAATCAGGGAACCGAAATTGTCTGACATCTCAAAAGCCGTCCCATGTGAAGATGTGTGGATTCCCAACACCTCCAGGTTTCTTGTCCATGCTCTAGCGGATTTCATTGACCTTTCCAAGGTGAGCAGGGGCTGAGTTTGAAAGAGGATGGGATGAGATGTGGCTAAGGCAAGGGTGCTCAACCTTTATTGACGTGGTATCTACGTTTACATTTCCCAGTCTTAGGAGATCTACCAGTCTGGCAAAGTCCTGAAACTAGAAATAAAAGAGAACTAGGTACTAGGTCTAGGTAGGTTTGTATATAATGCTTATCCATAGACTGAAAACTACCATAGTGATATCTCTATTTTGGTTAGTCTATGGGTCATCTCAGAATGTTTGTGGTTCACTTTACATCAATTATCTCGCTGGTGTGTCAACTCACTCAAGTGTTTTCTCACTTCCCCTAGTAGAATGCAAGAGAGCAGACGTTTTATTACTGCTTTCCTTTAGCATACTGACATGATTTTTTACTGCTTTTACTCATTTTGTTCTTTCAGATAATCATCACGCCCCGCACCGTGCTTTTGAGCCTCCAAGCTGGAACAATCTTGAAAGTGACTTCTACTCATGACCTGAAATCCCTACAGCGACTCGTCAACACGTTTGTGGTTCATCACCCAGTCTCTGCCATCAAGGCATCAGCCACCTTGATTTCCCTGGTGTCAAATATCCTTTTGATGTGAAATGTTCACAAATGCTCATAAGCAAATTATCTTTGGTTTTCTGGGATCAAGGGTGGATTCAAAAGTCGAGAAAAAAGGGGCAAAAAGGTTGGCTATCTCAGGGCCCCTGGTGACCTCATCATGCAGCTCATCGATTATTGTGGGGCCACCAGTGGACTTAAAGATGATAAGCAATAACTGACTACTAGGTGGTTTTAAAGATTGTTTAAAAGCAAACAAAGAAAGAACAATTGTTGTAGGCTATTGATCATTAACAACAAGACCATTGTGAGGCCATGGGTTGCTTAAAATTGTGGCCTGTATTGACATCAGGATGTTCTATCTTGACAAAACAGATTTTTCCTTTAGAAATAAGGGTATTTTTTCATTTATTTGCTTGAAATTACATGTAAAAATCATCAAGGACCTATGAGGAAGATGCCAGAAATCGAACCAGGAACCTTTCGATTACCAACCAACTCAGTTGATGACCTCTGTACCTCGATGCCAAGCATACAACAATGCCACGCCAGCAATAACTGCGATGGTCGTGATGATTTTGGAGGTGGTAGTATTAATTGCAGTGTAGTCATAAAATGTGAACCCACAGTTGGGTATCTATGAAATAAAAGGACAAGAATAAATACAATAACTCATCTAGAATAAAGACAATACAGGACAAATCTAATGTAGTCAGTAGTCGACTTAGTCAAAAGAATACCCAATTATTTCCCCCTTAATTCTTCCTTTTACAACTCATCTGTAGCTGTGTATCATTGGGCTTTAGCGAACATCTGTCAACCAATCAACAATGCCTAAATGAAGTTATTCACTGTGCGCAGTCGATAACCAGGTAAAGAATCATGTAATAAATGTATGTGTCTTCTTATCTTGTCTGCCTCTCTCCCCCTTAAACTCTTTGTATTTCTCTCTTTCTCTCATTGATTTGGAGACTTTTAACTTTCTAATGTCCCTCTCTTTATCATCAGTGCTTTTTAATTGTTAAAAGAATTTTTTACCCAAATCTTATGAATGAAAAACTGTTGCTACTGTAACACCCACTGTTTTTATTACATCTACAGAAAAATATCATTATTGCAGATATCTCAGATATCTTAGTTACATTTTTGAAAAACTGTTCATCCTTTCTTGTGACCATTGGTCATTTTGCTATATAAAATTTGGTTAACATTGTCACCTTTATCAAACTGGTAGCTTAGATAGCTTAGGATACGTGACGACCTTTAGTTACAAAAGCTACATAAACTATATTCAAGAAACCGCATTCTTCATGGGACTCTGTAACGATATTCCATGGACATAGAAACACTGACTACGCCAAAGACACAGGGAAAAACGCTTGATATAGGCAGAAGACAGATCTACATTTGGAATGGACTTGTACTTAGGTACGGGACACAGCGACGACATAACATAATTATATGTAGGTAATGGACATAATTTAGCAAGACATATGAAAGGGCAACATACAATCACACAATAGTACATAACAAAACTAATCAGATATTTTGCTTTAAGACATTGACTCAATTTTGCCGCTCTTTTCGGTTAATCCAAATTGTGAACAGATCATTATTGTCAGCAGGGGTGAAAGTTGCCAAACAATGATTTGCTGGAAATGGTCATCAACCAGACAACCGTTTGCCTGAAAACTTTCTGGGTCATAATACTAGTATTACTATCCTGGTCAATATGAACACCCCCCCCTCCCCTTTTCCCTTTCATTTGTGACGGTAGCTGACAAGATTGATGACTTGACAACTTCCCGACATCGGTCCCTGTCTTCCCCAATTTGGTAGAGGGATGCCGCAGTCTCTTTTGTGTTCTTTTTTATTTTGTCCATGTACGACATTGAAAATCTGCTAGCTCCTTTTTCTCTTACTCTCCGTTATACACATGTAAAAGAACTCTTGGCTGTTTACAAGGCAGTCTAGGAAAACCCTGATATCACCAAAGTAGTGGACATGGGTAA